>PITA01005706.1:0-60580 GCA_004023965.1 Spilogale gracilis | reverse complement strand
GCGTCTTTTATTAATTTGATGTATCACACTGATTTGTGAATGCTGACCCACCCTTACAGGTAAGAAATAAATCCCAATTGGCCCTAGTGAATAATCCTTTCAATGTACTGTTGGATCCTACTTGCTACTATCTTGGTGAGTATTTTGGCATCCATGTTCATCGGGGATATTGGTCTGCTATTCTTTTTTTGGTGGGGTGTCTGGTTGTAGGATCAAGGTAACACTGGCCTCACAGAATGAGTTTGGAAGTTTTCCCTCCCTTTCTATTTATTTAAACAGCTTCAGAAGAATAGGCGGTTCTTTAAGGGTTTGGGTAGACACTGGGAACCCATCTAACTCCGGATTCATATTTCTTGGGATATTTTCCATTACTGCTTCAATTTCCTTGCTGTTTATGGGTGTTTTCAGATTTTCTATTTCTTCCTGGTGCAGTTTTGGTAGTTCATAAGTAAAATGCATTTTATTTCTTCCAGATTGCCTAATTCGTTGGCATATAGTTACTCATAATATGTTCCTAAAATTGTTTGTGTTTCCTTGATGTTGACTGTGATCTCTCCTCCTTCATTCATGATTTTACTAATTTCAGTCCTTTCTCTTTTCTTTTTGATAAGTCTGGCCAAGGGTTTGTCAATCTTATTAATTCCCGAAAGAACAAGCTTCTAGTATTGTTGATCTGTTCTACTGTTCTTTTGGTTTCTATTTCACTGACTTCTGCTCTAATCTTTATTAGTTCTCTTCTTCTGCTTGGTTTAGGCTTTATTTGTTGTTCTTTTTCCAGCTCCTTTAGGTGTACGGTTAGTATGTGTATTTGAGACTTTTCTAATTTTTTGAGAAAGCCTTGTATTGCTATGTACTTCCCTCTTGGGACTGCTTTTGCTGCATCCCAAAGGTTTTGAATAGCTGTGCTTTCATTTTCATTTGTTTCCATGAATTTTTAAAATTCTTCTTTAATTTCCTGGTTGACCCATTCATTCTTTAGTAGGATGCTCTTTAACTTCCATGTGTTTGAGGTCCTTTCAAATTTTCTCCTGTGATTGAGTTCAAATTTCAAAGCACTGTGGTCTGAAAATATGCAGGGAATACTCCTACTCTTTTGGTATTGGTTGAGACCTGATTTGTAACCCAGTATGGGATGTATTCTGGAGAATGTTCCATATGCACTCAAGAAGAATGTGTATTCTGTTGCTTTAGGATGGAATGCTCTGTATATATCTGTGAAGTTCATCTGGTCCAGTGTGTCATTCAAAGCCCTTGTTTCCTTGTTTATCTTCTTCTTAGATGGCTTGCTCACTGCTGTGAGGGGGGTGTTGAAATCCCCTACTATTACTGTATTATTATCAATGTGTTTCTTTAATTTGGCTATTAATTCGTTGATATAATTGGCTGCTACCAAGTTAGGAGCATAAATATTTATATTTGTTAGACTTATTATTGGATGAATCCTTAAGTGTGATATAGTGTCCCTCTTCATCACTTACTACAATCTTTGGTTTAAGATTGAATTTGTCTGATGTGAGGATTGCTACCCTTGCTTTCTTTTGAGGTCCACTAGCATGGTAAATGGTTCTCCACACCCTCACTTTGACTCTGAAAGTATCTTTAGGTCTAAAATGATCCCTTGCAGCCAGCATATGGGTGGGTCTTGCTTTTTTATCCACTCTGATACCCTGTGTCTTTTGATGGGAGCATTTAGCCCATTTACCTTCAGAGTTAATTATTGAAACTGTTCCTGTAGATCATCTCTGTTTCTTTCTCATCTATATTACTTTTGGGCTCTCTTTTTACCTACAGGATCCCCTTTAATATTTCTTGCAGGGTTGGTTTAGTGATCACAAATTCTTTTAGTTTCTGTTTGTCCTAGAAGCTCTTTATCTCTCTTTCCAACCTGAACAACAGCCTTGCTGGATAAAATATTCTTGGTTACATATTTTTCTCATTTAGTACCCTGAATATATCATGCAAGCCCTTTCTGGTCTGCCAGGTCTCTGTGGATAGGTCTGCTGCCTATCTAATGTTCCTACCCCTGTATGTCAGGAACCTCTTGTCCCAGACTGCTTAGAGGATTTTCTCTGTATCTCTTAAATTTGCAAGCTTTACTATTATATATTGGAGTGTTGATCTATTTTGATTGATTTTTGATGGTGGGTCTCTCTACCTCTTAGACTTGAATGCCTATTTCCTTCCCCAGATTAGGGAAGTTCTCAGCTATGATTTGCTCAAATATACCTTCTGCAGCCCTCCTCTCTTTCTTCTTCTGTTTCTGGGACCCCAATAATTCTAATATTGTTTTGCTTTATGGTATAACTGATTTCTCGAAGACTCCCCTCATGGTCCATTAGTTTTTTCTCTCTTTTGCTCAGCTTCCTTCCTTTCCATCATCTTGACTTCCATGTCACTGACTCTCTTGTGTCTAATTTACTCTAGGTGTTAGAGCATCCATTTTAGAATTCACCTCAGTTACATCATTTTTAACTTTGGCCTTGTTAGATCTCATTTCTGCATTAAGACATTCTCTAGTGTCATTTATGCTTTTTTCAAGCCCAGCTAGTAACTTTAAATCGTTATCCTGAATTCCAGCTCTGACATTTTACTTATATCCATACTAATTAGATCTGTGCAAAGAGTACTAGTTATGATTCTTTCTTTTTTTGTGACTTTCTCCTTCTAGTCATTTTGCCCAGAGAAGAATGGATGAACAGGACAATAAAATCAAAAATATTAACCATGACCCAAACGAAATACACAATAGACAAATTTTAAAAGGTCAGAAACTGGCGCGCGCGCGCGCGCACACACACACACACACACACACACACACACACACACACACAAGCAAAAGGGGAAAAAAGGGGGACTATAATCTCCCAAGTAGACAAAACTGGGTGACCTGGGTATATTTTGGATTGTAGTTTAGATTACACTAAATCTCAAAATTGTAAAGATAGCACAACTTATACATACACAAAATTAAACTGGATACAGAGAAAGGAGGCCAAAAATGAGGAATATATCTATAAAATATAAATGTAAAAGTGAAAGTTTTAAAAAAGACTTAAAAACAAAGAGTTGATAAAATAAGAAACTCGGGGTGCCTTGGTGGCTCAGTCATTAAGCGTCTACCTTGGCTCAGGTCATGACCCGGAAGTCCCGGGACCGAGCCCTGCATCGGGCTCCCTGCTTCTCCCTCTCACTCCCCCTGCTTGTTTTCCCTCTCTAGCTGTGTTTCTGTCAAATAAATTTTAAAAATATTTTTAAAAAATAAATAAGAAACTAGTTGAAAAGGAAAATTTTAAACTGAAAGGTCAAAGAATCATGGGGAAAAACCCCTCACATTCTATATACTACTCTCCCCTAGTGCTAGAGTTTCACAGTTCTGTGTGCTCAGTAAACTTGGTATCTGCCTGATGTTCCAGTTGGTCTTCTACTGTGCTGATTCACAGGTGTCTTTGCCTGGATGGAGTTGCACTGACCCTTGCCCGTAGCCGGGCTCAGTGTAAACTTGTGAGGGTTGCTCGGTGTGGCTTTTGTTCCCTAAAGGCTTTCTGTGCTACTCTAGAGGATAAAAATTTTTTAAATGGCCCTGCCTCAATCTCCATCCCCAGAGCCAAAAGATTGCGGCTCCCTCTCATCAATAAAACCTCAGGGAAAAACAGTCTTCACTTTTATGTATGCCAAACTCTGTATACTCCTGCACTGCCCACCTTCATGGATCCTGGGATGGGGTTGGGGGGGAATTGCCACGGTTCTGCTGCTTGCAGACCCCCTCAACAGAAAGAGGTAACCTGATCCTGCCATAGTTGTGATCTCTTGCAAAGTGAGCTAAGAGTCCACTCCTGGGCTCACTGACCATAGCCAGTTTCTCCGCTACAATCCTCAGGAACTCTGCCAGCTTGGACACCCCCATTCTTTCTGTGACCCTGGAGATCCTGAGACCACACTGTCCCACCTAGGATTCTGCCCTGCTTTACCACCTGAGGTCCCTTCAGGCAGGGAAGTCTCTCATTGGAGCAGAGTTCTAAAAGTTCGGATTTTGTTCTCCAGGGCTATATCACTTTCCAGAAGCCAGCTTACTGAGGCTGCCTCCCCCAGTGTTTATCTCCAATATATCCCCTCAGATTCACTTCTCTGAACCTCTTACCTTGCAAAAAGTGGGTGCTTTTCTCTTTGTAGAAGTCCTGCAATTCTTTTCTTACATCTCGGGCTGAATTCATAGGTGCTCAGAATGATTTGATAGTTATCTAGCTAAATTTAAGGGACCAGATGAAATGAGGTTCTCTACTCCTCTGCCATCTTGCCTCCCTCTTCCTTAGCTCAATCTAACATAACCGATCAGCAAGACATAGTCTTCCTTTATTCTATCTCTAATAACTGATCCTAGTTTTTCCATACTCACCACTACAAAATCTAATCGTATTTCCTTCAGTTAATAATAAGCTTCCCAAGGACAGAAAATAGCTTAATTCTCTGCACCTTTCACTGAATATATACTTAGTTTGTATAAGAGGAATAGCTATTATACATATACGATCACTACTATCTAAGTGATCACTAATGACTTTCAATATAGACATGTAACTGGCATTTTAACATCTTAAAGTCTTGGCATTTAAAAAAAAACAATATTTTTTACTTAAATACTAAAAGATCCTAACATTAAGTACATGCCTCTTCTTTAATTAGGAGCTCACAGTGATGTAATACAGGAGCAAAAGGAAGAGGTAAGTGCTGTTAGGATATTAGAACACAGGACCCTATCAACTCATAGTTGTGATATTATGAGAAGAAGCTTGATAACCTAAGCTTCTGGCAATAACAACCCATGAGAATAATAACAGCAGACAATAACAACATCAGTATGTACATCGGTAATTCCTTTAATCTTTGCAATCTTATGAGTTAGGTATAGTACTATCATTAGTACTAGAGGTACAGATAAAAAAAATTTGAGGCAAAGTAGTTAAGCAATTTGCTCAGTCATACGGTTTATAAAGTGGCAGAGCTAAGATTCTAACCCAGGCAATCTGGCTTGCCCGTTCTTAACTGCAGAGGGGGAGATTTCTTTCTCCAAATGGGGTGGGAGTTTTACAATCTAAACAAAAAATTAGACCTATCTGGGAGAAATTTGTAAGTATGCATTTTAAAGACATTTTACACATGTAAATAAAGCTTTTCAGCCTTTAAAAGGGGTGAGATAAGGAAACTTTTTAGAGTGATAGATTACTCACTACCTTGACTATAATGACAATTACATGCGTGCATATATACATATGTACACACACACAAAACTTAACCAATTTTACACTTTAAATATGTGTATTTGTGTCAATTTTGTATGTCACTTATACCTCAATAAAGCTATATGCAAAAAGGATAAAATAAAACTATAGATGAGCGAATCATTTAAAAAAAAAAAAGATGCCCACAGTATATTGAGTGGAGAAAACAATTATGAGAATGCTCAAGATATAATTTGCTAAATACATGTAAAAACATACTTTATACATCCATACACACACTGTTACCTGTGGGTTTTATATTTTAGTCTGTGGTAATAGAAAAAGCTTTCACTGAGGTTTTCTGTCAACAGAAATCCTCCAGCCCCATTCAAACCTTCACAGGACTGCATGCCTGCAGGCCATCTTAATAGCAACTTCATGAGGGGCGCCTGGGTGGCTCACTGGTGGTTAAGTAACTAACTGCCTTTGGCTCAGGTCAGGATCCCGGAGTCCCGGGATCAAGCGCAACATCAGGCTCCCCGCTCATCAGGAAGCCTGCTTCTCCTTCTCTCACTCCCCCTGCTTGCGTTCCCTCTCTGGCTGTGTTTCTCTCTGTCAAATAAATAAATAAAATCTTTAAAAAAAATAGCAACTTCATAAGAAACCTTGACTCAAAACTACCCAGCTTATCAGCTCCTCCACGGCTGACTCTCACAAATTATGTGAGATAATAAGTGTTCATAATTTTATGCTGCCAGGTTGGGGTATAATTTGTTATGTGGCAGTAGATAAGTAATACAGTATTTATCACTCTTTTATATGAAATACAGCATTCATACAGAAAAGTGTACAAATTTTAAGTACACTTCAAACTGAATTTTCATAAAGCGAGCATACCCATGTAATTAGTGCCCACTTCACGACACAAAACAGAACACTACCAGAACCCCCAAAAGAACTCTTTGTGCCTCCTGTCTGGTCACTATCTCCTCACAAGGGTAGTCACTACCCTGATATCTTGTATCATAAATGAGATTTGGGGTACTTCAGTGGCACAGTCAGTTAAGCCTCTGACTCTTATTTTCAGCTTAGGTCATGATCTCTGGATCCCAGGATCAAGCCCCTTGTCAGGCTCCACACTCAGTGCAGAGTCTGTGTGAGATTCTCTCTTCTTCTCCTTCTGACCCTCCCACTCATGCTCTTTCTAAAATAAATAAATAAATCTTATTTTTTAAAGATTTTACTTATTTGACAGAGAGAGAGAGAGAGATCACAAGTAGGCAGAGAGGCAGGCAAAGAAGGGGACACTGAGCAGAGAGCCCAATGCAGGGCTTTGATCCCAGGACTCTGAGATCATGACCTGAGCCAAAGGCAGGGGCTTAACCCACTGAGCCACCCAGGGACTCCAATAAATAAATCTTTTAAAAAAATAAATAAAATGAATTTTGCATGTTTGTGAACTTTCTATTAATGGAATCATAGTGTATACTCTTGGATCTAGGTTCTTTTGCTCAACATAATGTTTTTAAGATTCATCCATACTGCTGTATGTAGTTATAGTTCATTCAGTCTCACTACTGGTTCCATATTAGGTATGTATCTCCATTAACATATTCATTTTATCATTTGATGGGCATTTGGGTTGTCTTGGGCTTAGGTTTATTAGAAACAGTGCTGGGAACATTCCTGTACATGTCTTTTTATGAACCAATATCCCTATTTCCGTTCTGCATATTCATAGAAGTGGAATTATTGGGTCATAGGGATGCCTATATTCAGCTCTACTCATTACCTGATAAACACTTTTCCAATGTGGTTTACATTCCCAACAGTATACATTCCCAACAGCAGTATAGTGCAGTTCTAGCTGCTCCACATTCTTAGAGAGATTTGTGGTATTGTTTTTGTGTCTTTGCTATTCTGATGGGTGTTAATGGTATTTTGTGCATTTTCCTAATGAGTTAAGTTTCCTAATGAATTAACTAGCCACTGGACATCTTTTTCAAAATGCCTATTGCAAGTCTTTTGTTCATTTAAAGAAATGTTACTTTTAAGATCAGCAAAGGCCATGATAATTTTCTAAAATAAGGAGTTATTTTATTATTGTGAAAACAAGTACTTTTGAGCAGGAAAGAGTCATCAAAAAGATAGACAAACCTAATAAAGCAGGAATATGGTTAGGTAACTCCCCTAAATTTAGAAAAGAAGTAAAGCAAAAGGAACCCTTAATACAGGCATGATACAAAAAGAGAGAGGCCATTATGAAGATGATACATGTGGGTAGGATTTGCTTCATTGTGGTGGATGGGAAGGAAGTACAGCACAAACAGGACATAGCTCAAGGATCCTGTTAGCCATAGTCACTATCTACAAAAGCTTTTCTAAGTAAAACAAGGGGCACAGATGGGCTTTAACCCTATTATATAGCGTCATGTAACTCAGGGCGGTTCAGTGCTGGTACAGGGAAAATAGTAAATATTCTGCAAATGAAAATGTGTATCACCTGTAAGTGTGGTCCCACTACATCATACTTTCAAAGAGAGGAAAAAAGGTAACTTAAATATACCCTTGAACATCCAATAAAATATATACACTCACCTTCCTTTAACCTCACAAGCTACAGTGGGCTTTACTTTTTTTTCCTTTATGAGTTACCAGAATGTACTACACATTAGCTGCTTATTTTTAGTTTACTGATTAAATTTTAATAAGACTCTTCAGATAGCAGAACAATCAGTTAAAGAAAGTTAATATTGCTGGACAAGATCAATGCATAATGGACACCATGTGTGAGTGAAAAAGTAGAAGAATAAATAATGTGGCTTTGGTTGTATAACTTTAGACATACCACAGCACAGAATCCTAGCTCCTAATGTAACAAACTGGTGCTTTAAATATGACCATATAATAAGTTCCACTATTCCATTTTTTTAAATAAATGAGATTAGATATACTTAAATAACTTCAAGATCTCAATATTTACAATTCAAACAGAAAAAAAAATACATTCTCACATTTTTAATAATCCCACCGTCCTACTGTGTATGCACATCACCAAAAAAATGGCACTGAAAAATAACCATAAACAGATATGGAACAAATGTGATACAGCTCTGACGCTTTAGAAGAAGTTATTTCTATAACATATAATACTGCTGCATCACTAACAAAACATATCACTGTAGTATGTTCAAGGATATTACATGAAAGCTGCTGAGAGAACCAAAATTTAATGGTTTAACACAGATAAAACATTAACTTCAACTCTGAAGAAGATACATTTTGTAGGATGAAGTTTTTAAATAAACAAGATTCACAGCTTTCTTCAATAAAAACTATTTCTGAGTAAAGGTCCATTTCCTATAAGTATCATTCAAATTTTTTAAAGGAAATTTGTCTCAGGAACAAAATTAAGTTGATAATGCCACATTTAGTATTACAATTTATAAATGCATGAGTATGGGTTTGCTTGTAAGGTAAAATAAAAAGGCCCATGCAGAAATGTTTTTTCCTTTATTACTTAGTACCTTCTCCTGTAAGAACAGCCCAGACAAAAATCTCAAGAATGGATTCCTATGAGAAGCCATTACACTGATGTTGTTGGGCAACAGTGACCACATAGGTAGGGAAAAAAAATCTAAAGATGACAGAGAATGCTAGGCTTGAATTGTCTGTTGTCACTGTTTTTAAACTCTACTGCTCAATCTAATTGAACTAGAGAGCTCTGAATTCTCAGACAAAAAGCAGAAGAGAAATGAAACCAAGGTCCTGGAGCATCCACAAACTAGAAAATGAGCTTAATCACATTAGACTAGAACTCGCCAATCTCCAAACGGAGATTTAATTTCATAATGATGTCCTATTTTGTTTACTGCTGGACAGGGATCATGTATATCTTGTTTGATGCCATAGTCCCATACATATCATTACACTTGGCACATACCAGACATGCAAGATTATTGAATAAAATATTGTATTTTAACAAGTTGAGCTCATATGATATTCCATTTTGTGTCAAACTGGTTTTATTCACATATTGTAATAATCTTTCTATAAAATTAATTGCTTCATGAACATAATTCTTTTTTTTTTAAGATTTTATTTATTTGACAGAGAGAAACACAGCTAGAGAGGGAACACAAGCAGGGGGACTGAGAGAGGGAGAAACAGGCTTCCCGCCAAGCAGAAAGCCCGATGTGGGACTCCATCCCGGGTCTAGTTGCTTAACCAACTGAGCCACCCAGGCACCCCGAACATAATTCTTAATAACTGCATTATATTCATGTCCCATAACTTAACCATTTCCTAAATATTCTATCGTCCAGAAATAAATTTTGTTCCATCTGATACAATAAAGAATTATGCATTAAGAATTTATCCTATTTCTTGCTGTCATAAAGTAATAATGTGTTTTTTAAATATAAATGGTTATTTTCATTTTTTATATTTCCTTGGGACAGATAAGTAGGAGAAGATGGACTTACTCATCTAAAGACAGAGCTATCTTATCTTTTGGAGCAAACAAGTATACATTATTGGGAAAATCAGAGGAGGTTTCAGCTCTTCACACATATGTAAATTAATTTAATCAGCTTACTTCTTAATATCTAGCTGTAATAGATTGGAGTTTCCTATGGTGGAGATGGTCTGGCAGTGAAAGAATTGGATCATGTAGGGTGGGTACAGGAGAACTGATCCTGACCAGGGACTATGCACTGGGCGTAAATTTTTGTTCTTACTTAATCAGCTGTGAGACTTTCTGGGACCTTGTTCACTTTCCTCTAAGAGGTTTCCTGGTAAAATGAACTGAGACTTGGAGAAGCTTGGAAGGAAAAGGCCAAGATATAACGTGGGTACATCTTGAGGTATTCACAGGGGTTATTGTAGGCATATGATCACTTCTTGCTTTACCTTTCATGCTAGCTTATCTAAAGGTTTAATTGTTAGATACTTCTGGACATTACCAAATCTGGCACCAAAGGTCATCACCAAATCACAATGAACAAAAGAAGCTAAAGAGATGCCAATTCAACACATTAAACTTAACATTTCAGTATCAAATTCATTTTATTTACTCGTACCCTATCCAGTTTTGGAAAGAATTAAAGATGATTCATATAAAATACCATATAAGATTAAAAATTTTAAATATAAAAAGGATTTGAGGAAAATGTGACAAAGGAAAAAATCAAGAAGAGATTCACAGGAACAGAGAGGACTCAAGTTTGTATATAAAAAACTTGCTGAAAGATTGAATCTTTTTTTTTTAGGCTGAATCTTCATTAAAGAAAGAGATAAACCTCCTAGCAGTCAATGTCAAAAGAAAAACACAATTAGTTACATGAGCCACAGTATCTAAGATAAAAATAAAGCAGGAAAGCAATTGTCCAGAAGCCTCATTACTTATGATTTTGAGATTAAATAGAAAAATCATTCCTGGGTGCTTGGGTGGCTCAGTGGGTTAAAGCCTCTGCCTTCAGCTCAGGTCATGATCTCACCATCCTAGGATCAAGGCCCGCATCTGGCTCTCTGCTGAGATGAGATTCCTCTCTCTGCCTGCCTCTCTCTGCCTACTTGTGATCTCTCTCTCTCTCTCTCTTTCGAATTAAAAAAAAAAAAAGGGTGCCTGGGTGGCTCAGTGGGTTAAAGCCTCTGCTTTCGGCTCAGGTCATGATCTCAGGGTCCTGGGATTGAGGCTCGCGTCCGGCTCTCTGCTCAGCAGGGAGCCTGCTTCCTCCTCTCTCTCTGCCTGCCTCTCTGCCTACTTGTGATCTCTCTCTCTCTGTCAAATAAATAAAATCTTTAAAAAAAAAAAGAAAAAGAAAAATCATTCCTAATGTCTTCAAAAGAAGAAATAAAATGAGCACCTTTAACATCCATGTTGTAAATACAAGATTATTTTATAGCACAATTTCTTGTAGCTTCTTCCTTCTAAGTAGGCCTATGACAAGAATTTCTTGTAGCATCTTCCTTTTAAGTAGGCCTATAGCACAGAAGCCGTGTGCCTTACATTTGGATAATATATTTAGAAACTGACCCATTCAAATGGCTTCCTAAAACTGCCTAGATACAACTGAAAACACCCCAGGCCCAGTGGGATACCTATGCCAAAGGAAACTCATTGCACCTAGGTGATCCATACAAATATCCTGATGGCCACTCTATACACAAAAACTACATGATCTGACTCACTGTACTGGCCCTTCTCCAAAATACCACAGCAGGTGTGAAAGATATGCTTATAAGCAACCCCAGGGGCCAAGAGACTTCAGAACATCATTCTATTCTAAATAAATAGAGGGACTATAGTTCATCCATTGTCGGGGACGGTGCTTGATCCGCCCCTCCGGAAAACTTTGGTGGAGGTACCTGTGAATGTGAATGAAAGCCCCTCTGGGCTTTCCCCACCTAGAATCCGGAAAGCCACATACCCTATGGGTCAGGGCAATATGTCCTTTGTGTGCTTATTCAAGACATATAGTTCCATTCAATCCTCCTCCGGGTAATCATATCTCTGTATCTCTTATCTGTATTTCTTGATCCCTGCGCCTCAATGGTCTCAACTTCTGTGAGTTTAAGCAATCACTCTGTACCCTGCAGTAACAATACTAATTCTGTCTCTAGGGCGGGTGCAAAAGCAGTTAAAGATTTAACTGCACCACCCAACTTCCTCACTTTTAAATAATAAAAGACTGGGGCCCCTGTCAGTCAAGAGAGACAAAGGCAGAGGGCCTGGGAGGAGGCAGCACGAGAGCCTGCAGAGAGAGACTGAGGGACAAAGGCAGAGAGCCTGCTAGGAAGCAGCAAGAGAGCCTTAGAGAAGAGAGCAGGAGAGCTGGCAAAAAGCAAGAGAGCCTGCAAAAGAGAGACAGAAACAGAGAAGCAAAGGAAGCAGCAGAAAGAGAAGCAGACAGAGAGTAGGGAGACAGAAGAGGAGAGAGAAGTAGAGCAAGAGGGCCAAAGCCAGAGCTAGAGAGCTAGACCTAGAGAGCCAACACTAAAAAGCTAGAGCGTTCAGCTGAGCCTGCTTCATAAGTCTCTCCTGACTGACCTCGGGTCTGTCAGCTTGCATTAGATATCCGTGTCCGTGTCATTATTTCGCCCGCGGTTCGGGACCCACAACTCCGCCGAGGCTGGCTCCTCCGCCGGTGACAACAATCCATGGGTAGCCGTGGGTCCCTAAGAATTACTGTTCCCTGCAAGTATGTTGTGGAAAGCTTGTTAAGTTGGTCTACCAAATAAGTAATCAATCAGCCCAAACAAAAGAAGATGTTTGTTATAATACAGTAATGGCTGAAAAGTAAACCCAAAACCTTATCTGGAGTCCAACTGTCTGGGGACAATGCAAAGATTCTGGTACTGGGTGAGGGGCATATTTTTCTGGACTATCATCACTTTAGTACTCAATTTTCAGATGGGTTCAAATTTCTCTGTGATTTGTTTATTTCTCCTAGTTATACATCTTTTCATCAAAGTTGAGATGAGGAAGCACAGAGTACAGAGGGGGCTCTATCTGAAGGCTTTTTTGTTCTGCCAGCACTACAACAAGAAGACCTCACAGGATTCTTGATATACAGATTAAGTATGTGAGTCCAGTAAGGTGAATATCATCATACCTGTCTTACAGAGGAGGAAATCAAGCTTTGGTTTGATTACACTGTCACTACTTGGTAGAACCCGTAGCACATTCCAGGTCTGATTCTCACTCTAATACTTTCCCCACTGTAGTAATGAACCAAGAATGTACGTTTTGCTTATTATCAGCTTAATTTCACGAGTCCTTTCTAATACTAAAATGGCTATTTTTGCAACTTACAATTAAAAGCAACAAATTCAATAAATACACCTGCATGCAAACCTGAGAGAGAAGTCCTAAAACAAACAAGGTTGATATCAAGGCTGAGTTGTAGTCTCTTTTATTTGCTTTTCCACTCCAACAGGAATCCTACAAGTCAAGTTAACTCTCTACACATTACTATATATTTTCTCACTTCCAAGACTTTGTTCATACCATTCCCTTTAATTATGATGTCTCCATGGGGCACCTGGCTGGCTCAGTTGGAGGAATGTGTGACACTTAATATCAGAGTTGTGAGTATGAGCCTCAGATTAAATATAAACAAATAAATATAATATCCCTTCCTTTTGGCTTATTTTTACCCTAATGACAGTATATCTCCACCTCCTTAGAAATACAGCTCTATTAGCTTAACAGGATATGATTTCTCTGTCCTCTAAATTTCTATAGCATTCAAATTTGTAGTACTGATTGGCTAAATATTACTCTTACTTGTTTACTCACTGGTTCTGTGTGTGTGTATTATCTCTTCCCAGATTATATGCTGCATGACGGAGGAGGTCATCATCTGACCTTTCTGCAGCGATGACAGTATCTAGCACTCAGCTGACAGAGAGAAAACACTCGATAACTGATGGCTAAGACAGCAAGCCCCCTCTATACCCTAAACAACCAGCTGCCTACTTCATTATCTTTCATTATAAACTTGACCAGTCTTTCAATTTCCCAAATTCACTTTTACCTTTCTTTTTCTAATTTTGTGTCTATAACACAAAACCAAATTACGTGCTTTTTTAACACTGGATTGACTACAAATTCTTGCATGACACCTATGGGGAATATTTTCTATTCACCAAACCGAAGTATACTTAAAGCAAACAACTTCAAACATATATAAATTGTTATTGCTGCTTTGTAATCCACCATATAATTTTTTCACTTTTTTAATTAGTTCTCTATTGATATTCATTTAGGACACTTCCATTTCTTTATCATAAATAATGCTGATAAATCCACCTACCTATATTTGCATGCATATTTCTATTTTGAGATTAAACTCATATGGTGATATGTACTGCTTGCTCTCCTGTAAGTTTGAAGCAATTTCATTTTCCCCACCAATGTATGAGGGTGCTTGTTTACAAAGAGTGGTTGCCTGATGTTGCCCTGAATAACAGTGCAGTAAGGAGAAAGAATCAGATTAGGGAGGGTGAGGTCTTTTTTTAAAAGGATCTTAAAAAAAAAAAGTCAACATGTAAGTTTTATTATATTGGCCCTTTTTTGTATGTTTATTTTTCTTAATTACAAAAAAACTTTTAAAGACTGTCTATTCCCTACTTGTCAACAATGAGTATGAACATTTGCTTTTCCAAATCTGTGAATTCAGAATTAAAAATGCTATCTCAATGCTTTACTTTACAATTCCTTGATCACCAGCCAGGTTGAGAATGTATGCATGCACACATGCATGCATGTATCTATCATCTATCTATCTAATCTATCTATCTATCTATCTATCTACCTATCAATCTATAGCTTTTAGTTAAGAATTTGTGCTCTCTGGGGCCACTGGCTGGCTCAGTCAATATAACATGCAACTCTTGATCTTGGCATTGTGAGTTCAAGCCCTATGTTGGGCATGGAGTTTACTTAAGAAAATTTTGTTCTCTGTTCTTTATGGATGTGTGTGCTGCTTTTAATTTTAAAAGCACGCATGAGCAACATTTTCTCTCAAACATTTAGCTTCTACCCAAAAGAATGAACCTCCACCTAAGACCGTTACATGTGTGGCCCTTTTTGATCTCTTCTTTTTTATATATGTGGTCCTCAGAGGGAAAAAAAATTCTCCACTACCAAATGGATATGTTTCCCAGATGTACTTCAAAAACAGAGAAACCTGCAGAAAAGATCTTGCTTTTCCTAGAACAGTTAAATGGAAGGACTGTGGAAGAAAGCTTGGTCTCTGAGGAAAGGGATCTAATATATATGACTGCAGACGTTTCCTATTGCTATGGTAAGAAGAGAATTTATGGCTGGAAACAATGTTCTGTATATGGATCAAAAGACATTAAAATTCATAACTATCTAGAGAAGACAGTAAGGGACACATGTAAACTCAAGAATCACAGGGAAGGAGGACCCTAAGAAGGCAACATAGAGTTACAGCAGGGAGCAGGGGAGAACAGCAAGGATTAGAGTCCTAACGGTTCCTAGGTGCCGTCAACCTCATTCTTTTTTTTTTTTTTTTAAAGATTTTATTTATTTGACAGAGAGAAACACAGCCAGAGAGGGAACACAAGCAGGGGGAGTGAGAGAGGGAGAAGCAGGCTTCCTGCCGAGCAGAGAGCCCGATGTGGGACTCGATCCAGGGTCTCTGGGATCATGACCTGATCTGAAGGCAGTCGCCCAACCAACTGAGCCACTCAGGCGCCCCTGTCAACCTCATTCTTAAAGCTTAAGAGGACACCCAGAGACTCTTTGTTGATAAGGAAATGACATAAACTCATACTACAAATAAGGGGACACAACAAGGATTGCAGCCTCTCCCTCTATCCAATACAATCCACAGAAGGAGGAAGAAATGGAGAGCTGAAGGACATCTAAAAAAAAAAAATCACAAAATCCTAAGAAGGAGATACATTATTTATGGAGTCCATCACTTACAGATTTAAATGGTTTCCATGCCACTAGGAACAAGTTCCTGGAACTAAATTCTCTTGTACTACTGCTTTTTTCCACCCCTGACCATATCCTTCACTTTGGAAATGGCCACAGTAAGTTTAACTTGAAATCATGACCCAAGCCATACTTTTAAAACAGGTAACAAAAGGGGCACCTGGGTGGCTCAAGTGGTTAAGCAATTGCCTTTGGCTCAGGTCATGTCCCTGGGTGCTGGGACGGAGCCCCACAACAGGCTCCTTACTCAGTGGTGAGCCTGCTTCTCCCTCTCCCTCTCCTGTTCATGCTCTGTCAAATAAAGAAATAACATCTTAAAAAAAACAGATAACAAAGAGTCTGAAGAAAGAGCAAAGAACAGATTCTCTCTTTGACATTTAAGATGATACGGTTACTGCTGAATTATGTTCAATATGTGACATAACTAGCCATGTACCAAAACATTTTTTAAAGATTTAATTTACTTACCTGAGAGCACACATGAGGAGGGGTAGGGGCAGAGGGAGAAGCAGACTCCTTGCTGAGCAGGGAGCTGGAAGAGGGGCTCGATCCCAGAACTCTGAGATCATGACCTGAGCCAAAGGCAGATGCTTAACCAATGGAGCCACCCAGGTCCCCTGTACCAAAACATTTCTGAGGGAGATCCAATCCTGAATATAGCACTGTATACTACCTACACAAAAGCTATCCATAATGCCTTTGTCCCCTGACCTTCCCAATTAAGTACTACAAAAGTTCTCATACTCCCTTGAACTAAGTGTGGCCATGTTCTGGCCAATGTATGTAAGGGGAAAGTCTTTTTTTTTTTTTTTTAAGAGGACGCACTTCTGGCAAGCCCCTCTGCCATTTGCCCTCTTTCTTCTCTTTGGTATACAGATATGAGATGTGGAGCACAGCCATTGTATGAACATGAGAATGAGAACCAGCTAAGCTCGGTGGGCTAGAGAAACAGAAAGATATGTGCCCTTGAAGACACCTACACTTGAACTGTCTACCTCCAAAGACTTGTTAAGATAAATGCATCCTTATCTAAACTTCTATTAAATGCATTTCCTGCTAATTGCAGCCAAACTCATTCCTACTAATATATTAGGGACAAATAGTAATTGAATTCTTCACTATTATAGAAAGAGAAAGATATACACCAAAAATGCAATAAAAATGTCATCGATGAGGTGCCTGGGTGGCTCTGTTGGTTAAGCAACTGCCTTCTGCTCAGGTCATGATCCCAGAGTCCCGAGATCAAGCCCCGTATCGGGCTCCTTGCTCAGTGGGAGGCCTGATTCTCCCTCTCTCACTCCCCTTGATGTGTTCTCTCTCCAGCTATGTTTCTCTCTGTCAAATAAATAAACAAAATCTTTTTAAAAAAATGTCATCAATGCCTTAAAAGCAGCAAAGGATACATTAAGGGAAAATTGGTCAACTGTACCCCGAAAAAATATGAAGGCTTCACAGACAAGGCAACATTTAAGTCTTGAAATATGAAGAGATGTTTGTTAGGAACAGAAGAGACAGAATATCCTATCTTGTGTTCTGTCCAACATGGCTACCTCTTTTCCTATGCTAAAACAAAAAGAAACACAGCACACTGCAATACAGTATACTTTTGTGCCAGGACTCAGTGATTACCAAAATGATATTAAACCTATCCTCATGTTGCTCACAGTCTACTGGACATTTTCTTTTTTTTTTTTAAAGATTTTATTTATTTATTTGACAGAGAGAAACACAGCCAGAGAGGGAACACAAGCAGGGGGAGTGAGAGAGGGAGAAGCAGGCTTCCCGCCGAGCAGGAAGCCCGATATGGGGCTCAATCCCGGGTCTCCAGGATCATGACCTGAGCTGAAGGCAGTCGCTTAACCAACTGAGCCACCCAGGTGCCCCTACTGGATATTTTCAAGTTGATCTCAATAACACAAGTAGTCACAACTCAGTAGCTCCATAACTATAGCTTAGATATACTGCCGTGTTTGGCCTATAAGAAGTCTGACCTTCCAAGTCTTCCAACCTAAAACTTACTCTTGTTTCCTTATCATCTAGGAATCAGCTCTCTCTTAAAGTAAAAGGAAGAACACCATGTTGTCATTTGTGAGTATTAAAAATCTCACAGCAATTACTAATGTGGCAAAAATCCCAGGAAATCAAATCAATCTATTTTGTAACTCATGGCTTCAAAGCCTCTAGAGACAACCAGGATCCAAGTACTTAAGAAAATTACCATGTATTTGCCTCTTTGGAAGCTGCTTCTGAAATGTCTAGCTGCAGTTTTAGCTACCAAGGACAGTCAATCTTAGGGAAGGCTCCTTCGATAAACCACTTAAGTTATTAATTTGAAAAGAAAATTCTCTTTGGAAAAGCATTTCACCAAATTTCACATAAGCATTATAGATTTTAAAAAAAAAAGATTTTATGTATTTATTTGACAGAGAGAAACACAGCTAGAGAGGGAACACAAGCAAGGGGAGTGAGAGAGGGAGAAGCAGGCTTCCCACTGAGCAGGGAGCCCAATGCGGGGCGCAATCCATTGACTCTAGAATCATGACCTGAGTCGAAGACGGATGCCCAACAGCTGAGCCACCTGGGCGCCTCAAGCATTATAGGATTCTAATACTTTATGCGGCTTATTCCCAAACAGACTTCCTCCCTATCCCTCCTATCACACAGACATCATGAAACATGAGGAATAATTTCTTAAAAATACACTTCCTTTTACCCCATTAACTGAAGCATTGATCTAACTCAGAGATACAAGAGTAAGACAAAGGGTAGTAATGAAGGTAGTCTGGTACAGAACTAACAGAAATGCAATGAGTGCTCAAAAGAATGAAACATAAATTTGTTAAATTATAAATGATCTCTGAGAATCACTTGGAAAAAAAACTGAACCCTGCTGGCAATAATGATGACTATCCATAAAAATATTCTTTGGTCTTACTTACCTGTTATTCTGGTCTATGATTATTTTCACATTGACTGCTCACTCATGCAATTAGGGACTCAAAGCAGCTTGAAGGCACTGGATTTCACCCCAGATTATGTGAGGAAGAAAGAGCCTGTAAACAGGGGATCTGTAGTTATGGGTCACTAGAGTCAAAAGCAAAGCAGCCATCACAGCCCCTTAGGAGTCCTAAGTCTTCTCAGGACTCAACAATTTACCTATAGCACTGAGTAAATAGAAATCTAGGGCAGAGAACTAAAGGGAGTTTCTGACTCCGGACACTGAATACTTGGATTAATCTCGGGAAATAGTTCTTACTACATCTCTTATAAAATAATCATACTAACAAGTCAGTGCCAACCTGATTTTAACGACACATCAACATGGCTGCTTTGCTCTCCTTCCCATTAAATAGTGAGTAGCACTTACGGTACAGCTTGTAATTTATCATGATATGAAAACTATACATAATTTCTTACATGTAAATTAACAAGGTATTGAGCCAAAAAGGTTGCAAGTTGTATTTTGATGAATCCTATACTTTGTATGTGTGTAAACATATGCTCCAGAACACTTTAACACCAATATTAGAGAAGCTTTAATCCTTAGCTATTCTATAACCTAAATTCCTTGATAATTTCTATAAACCTACTTGCTACATGCACTCTTCTTATGGTGTTCAAGTTAATAATCTCATTTACCGTGGTTGTCATATCAGGTAGAAACTATAAAATGAACTTTATGTAATTACTTAGCTCACTACTCCCTACAGTCCTTCAACAAATGAGTTAAGACAGAAGTAAGAATGAGTTAAGACAGAAGTAAGAAATACCATTACAGGGATTTCTCCCCAAACAATTCATGTACATAGCTCTATATAACAAAGTATATCATACACTAAGTCATCTTTTAAATGGCTTGAAATATTATTAGCCATGTATCCACATGAGTAAAAGAAACATATACAGGGGCAACTGGGTGGCTCAGTCGGTTGGGCATGGAGCCTGCTTAGGATTCTCTCTCCCTCTCCCTCTGCTGCCCCTCCCCACCACACTCCCTCTCACGCACTCCCTTCCTCTCTCTCTCTATATATATAAATATATATCTACACACACATACACACACACGTACACAAATATCCAATCACCTTATTTGACATCATCAAATACTCCTAGCTAATTCATTAATGGTGAGTGATTTGTTACAGTGAATCCATAGTTAATGGATTCAAATAACATTTACTAAATATTTACAGCAGGCACTGAGCAAAGCAGAATCTAGTATTTAGCTCAAAAGAACCATAATTTTTTAAAAATTCCCAGGCTTTATAAAAAGTTATTCTATTTTCAAAACAACTTAGTGAGGTGGGATCACATAGGTTACACATAGTACCCAAAGAATTCTGCTTAATTCAAAAATGTCTCCCTTTCCTACTCTTTTTTTGTCATTGGATACAAGTGTTCAATTTTTTTTCACTTGTTAAATTTTTCTTGTTTTTATTTAAATTCTAGTTAAAATACAGTGTAATATTAGTTTTGGGTGTACAATACAATGATTCAACACTTCCACACAACACCCAGTGCTCATTACAACAAGTGCACTCCTTAATTCCCATCATCTATTTCACCCATCCCTCTTTTGGTAACCATCAGTTTGTTCGCTATCGTTAAGAGTCTAAAAAAAAAAAGAGTCTGTTTCTTGGTTTGCCTCTTGCTCTTTTTCCCGTCTTTGCTCCTTTATTGTCTTTCTTAAATTCCACATTTGAATCAAATCATATTGTATTTGTCTTTCTCTGACTTATTTCACTTAGCCTAATACTCTCTAGCTCCACCCATGTCATTGCAACTGGCAAGATTTCATTTCTTTTTATGGTTGAGTAATATTCCATTATGTACATACACATACCACCTCTTTATCCATTCATCAGTTGAAGGACACCTGGGCTGTTTCCGCAATTTGGCTACTGTAGATAATGTTGCTATAAACGCTGGGGTACATGTATCCCTCTGAATTAGTGTTTTTGTATTCTTTGGGTAAATACCTAGCAGTAAAATTCCTGGATCAGACGGTAGTTCAATTCTTAACTTTTTGAGGAACCTGACACTGTTTTCTACAGTGCAAATGTACCACTTTGCATTCCCACCAACAGTGCCACATATTCACCAATACCTATTGTTTCTTGTGTTGGCTTTAGCCATTCCAACAGGTATATGGTGATACCTCATTGTTGGTTTCACTTGCATTTCCCTGATGATCAGTAATGCTGAGTGTTGACTGTTGGCCATCTGTACGACTTCTTTGGAAACATGTCTACTGCCCATTTTTTAATTGGATTATTTGTTTTTTTGGGTGTTGAGTTTTATAAGTTCTTTATACATTTTGGATATTAGCCCTTTTTTGGATATGTCATTTGCAAATATCTTCTTCCAGACTGTAGCTGCCTTTTAGTTTTGTTCATTGTTTTCCTCATTGTGCAGAAGCTTTTTGCTTTTGATGTAGTCCTAACACTTTATTTTTGCTTTAAACAAAAGGAGACATGTCTAAAAAGAAGCTGCTATAGCTGATATCAAATAAGTTATTGCCTGTGTTCTCTTCTAGGATTTTTAGGCCTCAGGTCTCACATTTAGATCTTTCATCCATTTTGAATGTATTTTTCTGTGGTTTAAGAAAGTGGTCCAGTTTCATTCTGTTACGTGTAGCTGTCGTTTTCCCAACACCATTTGTTGACGAGATAGTCTTTTTCCCATTGGATATTCTTTCCTGCTTTGTCAAAGATTAACTGACTATATAATTGTGGGCTCATTTCTGTTTTTTTTATTCATTGTCTATTTTGGGGCTGGTACCATACTGTTTTGAATACTACAGCCTTGTAACATAACTTGAAGCCTGGAATTATGATGCAACCAGGGGTGCTTTTCTTTTTCAAGGTTGCTTTGGCCATTTGGGATCTTTTGTGGTTCCATACAAATTTTAGGACTGTTTGTTCTAGCTCTGTGAACAATGCTGTTAGTATTTTGACAAGGATTCTATCAAACAGGTAGATTGCTTTGGGAAGTATAGACATTTTAACAATATTTGTTCTTCCAATCCATGAGCATGGAACATCTTTCCATTTCTTTGTGGTATCATCAATTTCTGTCATCACTGTTTTACAGTTTTCAGAGAATAGAACTTTCACCCCTTTGGTTAGGTTTATTCCTAGGTATCTTATTGTTTTTGGTGCAATTATAAACGGGAATGGTTCCTTAATTTATCTTTCTGCTGCTTCATTTTTGGTGTATAGAAATGCAACAGATTTATCAAAAACAGAGGAGTCAAAAACAAAGACAAAAGGGGAAATTTTATCCTGATACTTATAGCGATAGCAAACACTAAACACCACCTAACCTTTAGCCAGATAAACATCAAACCTCACAACAAAAGCTTACTTACCCAGTAGTACATCATGTCCAGCTTTCAACAAAAAGTTCCAAGGCATAATAAAAGCAACCAAATGAAAACAAAACAAAACCAGTTGGATAAGACAAAGTTTCAGAACCATACTTAATTATGACAGAGATTCATGAAAATCCCAGCAGAGAGAAACAATTAAGAAATTTTAGAACAACAAAAAAATTTTTTAAGATTTTATTTGTCAGAGAGAGAGAGAAGAAGAGAGACTGTACATGTGCACAAGCGGGGGAGTGGCAGGCAGAAGGAAAAGCAGGCTCCCCACTGAGCAAGGAACCCTATGTGGCACTCAATCCCAGAACCCTGGGATCATGACCTGAACCAAATGCAGATGCTTAACCAACTGAGCCACCCAGGTATCCCCAAAAAAATATTTCTGGAAAAAAAAACAAAAAAACAAAAAACCCTGTAGATTGAATTTACAGCCAAAGGACATGACAGAGGAGTAAGTGAAGTAAAGACAGATCAAAGGGCACCTGGGTGGTTCAGTTGGTTAAGCATCCGACTCTTGATTTTGGCTCAGGTCATGATCTCATGGTTGTGAAATCGAGTCCCATTTCAGGCTCCTGCTTAAGAGTCTCTCTCTTTCTCTGCCTCTCTTCCCCCATCCCTCTTTAAAAAAGAAAAATAAAAAAAAATCACGAAAAGTGAATAGGGAGGAAAACTGAAACAAAATGAACAGAAGCTCAGAGATCTGTTAGATGATTCTAAATAGTCACAAATAATTGTAGTTAGAATGTAAGATGAAGAGGACAGAGAAAAAATATTTGAAGAAATAACAGATAAAAATTTACCCAAATTGATGAAAGACAGAAATTCCCAGATATACGATACTAAATGAACAAAAAACAGAAAAACACAGAGAAGCCCAAAGTAAATGGTAAATCACCATAAGGCAAAGATAAAGAGCAAACCTTGAAGGCAGCAAGGGGGAAATTACATATCACAGTCAAGAAAACAATGATCCAATTAATGGTTAACTTACTAGAAACCACGGAGGAAAGACTGGAACAGCACGTTTAAAGTCTTTGGGGTGGATGTGGGGGGCGGCATTGACTTATCCCAGAATTTTATGTCCAGCAAAGATATAATTGAAGAGTGAAAACGAAGTAAAGATATTTACAGATAAAAGGAAACCAAAAGCATTTGTCACTGGCAGATTGGCTCTATAAGAAGTGCATCTGTTGGCAGCAGATTTGCACTGTAAGGAATGCTAAAAGTTATTTATATGGAAAGGAAATAATACCAGATGGAATTGAGATACGCAGAAATGAATAAAGAGCATCCAAAATGGTAAATGGCTGAGTAAATGCAAAAGACTATTTTTTGCTTTTTCCCCTCTACTTTTCTTTATAAACCAAATAACTCTTTAAAACTAAAACAGTGCAGGGGCGCCTGAGTGGCTCAGTTGTTAAACGTCTGCCTTCATCTCAGGTCATGATCCCAGGATCCTGGGATAGAGCCCTGCATTGGGCTCCCTGCTCAGCAGGAAGCCCGCTTCTCCATTTCCAACTCCCCGAGCTTATGTTTCCTCTCTCGCTGTGTATCCCTCTGACAAATAAATAAAATCTTGAAAAAAAAAACCCAAAAAGCAACTAAACTAAAACAGTGCCATATATACGTGTGTGTGTAACAAACATAACAAAAAGGACAGGGATGTGTGCCTGTAATTTTGTTGTAAGATTTCCATGTTTTACTTGTACATTATTAACTAATATAGTGAGAAGTACATTAATTAAGCGAACTGTGAAAAGTTATGTGTGTACATTATAATCCCTAGGTAGACGTCATTTAAAAAAAGGTACAAACAGTACAAAAAAAGAATAGCTAAAATATCAACAGAAAAAATGAAACAGAATTCTAAAAACATATTCAAATACTCTAAAAACGAGCAGGAGGGAGGAAGCGGGGAAGGAAAAAGGTTTTTTTGTTTTTGTTTTTTGTAGAAACTACAAACTAAAATACTATCCCTAAACCCAATCCTATCAGTAATTACATTAAAAGATTATCAAATTAAATGCTCCAGTGATTGTCAAAAAGCCAAAGTAAAAGAAACCACATAAATATACACTTCTTACAAGACATTCATTTTAAATATAAATACACAGGTTCAAAGTGAACTGATGAAAACATTTACCTTGCAAACAATAAGCAAAAGGCTGGAATGACCTTTAATACCACAAGACAAGTTTCAAAACCAAATGTATTACCAAAGATAAAGAAGGAGCCTTCAATGACAAAATGTTCAATCCAACAGGAAGGCATCATCCCAAATGTACATGCATCCTACAACAAAATTTCAAACATATAAATCAAAAATCAAAAGAATTAAAGAGAGAAATAAACGGGCACCTGGGTGGTGTTTGGTTAAGCATCTGACTCTGGTTTCAGCTCAGGTCATGATCTCAGTGTCCTGAGATTGAGTGCCATGTTGGGCTCTGCACTCAGCAGGGAGCCAGCTTAAGACTTTTCTCCCTGTCCCTCTGCTTCTCCCTGCAGTTGTATGGACTCTTTCTCTCTCTGTAAAATAAATCTTTTTTTTTAAAGAGAGGACTAGACAATTCCTCAATCATATTTGGGGACTTTAACCCCTGTCTCAGCAACGGACTCAACTAGGGCGTAAAAATCAACAAGGGCATAGAACCAAAGAATATTACCAGCCACTTTGACCTATATTTATACAACAGCATACCCAATAATGCCAGAGCACATATTCTTTTCAGGTTTACATGGTACACTTACCAGGACAGGCCATATTCTAGGTTATAAAACAAGTCTCACTTTTTAAAAAGGTGAAATATGCTCCCTGACCACAATAAAATTAAATTAGAATACACTTTTAGGGTACAAGACCACCCTCAAGTTTGTGATTCATCAGGACTCAACAGTAGATTACACTCATGGCTAAGATTTATCACACCAAAGGGTACAAAGTAAAAACCTCAGGAAAAAGATATGTATTGGGTAGAACTCAGAAAGGCCAGACACTGGCTTCTTAGATATGCTTTCTCTCTAGAAGCAAAATATAGAGACATATGCAAAATATCTCTGCCCAGGGAAGGGCAGAAAGAGCATCGGAGTTTCAGCATTAATGGCTTCTACAGAGGGCTAGTCAGGGAGGCACATCCTGCTATGCAACCGGCCATGGTAACTGAAACTCAAGACCCCAGTAATGAAACCAAGTACACGTGATCGATCAATCTGCATTCTCGTACAAAGCAATTTAGACAAACAGATACAGCATGGTTATTGCTCCTGATGTACAAAGCAAAACCAAGCATTAAAATAAAAACATTCAAAAGGTCATATTCCCAGGGGTTGACCAAGAGTCAACCATGGTTCCAGGTTCCCTCACAGTCATGGAATTAGTAACCAGCCCCATTGTGTTAACGCTTTCCTCACAAACTGAAAACCAGGAAAACCCTACATATTTAGAAAGTAAACAATAAAACTCAAAATAATCATGGGATCAAGAAATGTTACAAGAGAAACTGGACAATATTTTGAATTAAGTGGTAATGAAAATACAACATCAAAATCTGTGAAATGCAGTTAAAGTAGCACTTAGAAGGAAATATATACTCTTAAATGCCTACATTAAAAACTAACCATGTCTGAGAAACAGAGGGTTTTGGAGGGGAGGGGGGTGGGGGGATGGGGGAGACTAGGTAAATATCAAGAAGGGCACATATTGCATGGAGCACTGGGTGTGGTGCATAAACAATGAATCTTGGAACACCACAAAATAAAATAAAATAAATTATTTTAAAAATTAACAATGCAAAACCAAAAAGTATTATGTAAAATTTTCTAAAGATATATAAGTAGAAATGACCCTCCATGGTATCGTCTATTTTTTTTCAGATCTGAGGCCAGAATAAAAATGTTTTATAGATGCTTATATGGTAAAACATTTGGTTTCTTTGGAAACCAAAATACTATATAGACTGAAACCACAGGATCTTAGAGCAGGAGGCAACCACCTCCTGAGTAGGAATGCACCATATATAAGTACACCATTCTGAGGTGGAACACTGTATTTATGCTTTGTTACCTACCACACTGAGGGGTGAGTGGTGGGGGTAGACAGGGAGGCACGTTCAGAATCTGTGTGGTCTTTCCAGTTGTATAAATAAGACTTTCTAATGAGCAGGTCTTGGTATTTTCCTTGGCCTGCATACGTGAAAAAGGGTAATTCCATTAGAAAGCCCTGGCTTCTATCTACCTGCAAACTAGGAACCCCATTCTGCCCAGAGACAAGTAAGAGGCTCATGGTACATAAAGTAGCTGACTATTTGTCCAGTGAGAGTCCCAGTATGTCACATAGCCAAACACGCCCGAATGAGCAACACTGTGGCTGATGGGGCCACCAAGTATTACTACTGCAGTTATTGGACGGCCTTGCCACACTTCCATAGATTCAGCAGGTAAAGAAACAATGAGCTCAAATGGATTCAGACAATTTCTTACACAGACAGCAACATCAAAACCAGCATGGTGTCAATTTCCCTAGTTCCCACATGATGACATCAAACCAGAGAGGCCAGATGATAACCCAAGCAAATGTGTCATGCTGCTGTCAAGGAGCTACCTCTAAACTGAACCCAAGCACTTTTATAAACTTACAAAAAAATACCTAAAGTTGTACCCCAAAGGTGGAAAGTCCTGCACTGCACTCAGCTGAAACCAGGAGATGGGTGAGAAATGTACTGATGTCAGTTTCCCACAAGATACAGTATGAGAAGCTACCTCATAGCAACTCCTCACCAGCTGCTTATCTCCCCTTACTATGGGAGGCATCACAGAGCATTTGCAAAGTCTTCAGTCAGATTATGGTCAAACACTGCCCCCATGGCCTGAATGAAGACATGCAAGGCTGCCAAGGTGCTGCGCAGAGAGTTTTTCTACAAAACGCTGAACTTACCTGCTTCTCTGCAAACCAGAAGTACAAGAATGACGGTCAATGCCAAGATTTCTGAAGCACTTACTAAGAGGTCACAGAGTATTTCATCTGGGGCCTAAATTGGTTAAAAGAAAGTCATGGTGAAGTAGGATAAGTGTGAAGTTTTTAACAAAATATCCTGTCAGGGCACCTGGGTGGCTCAGTTGGTTAAGCGACTGCTTAAAAAAAAAGAGAGAGAGAGAGAGAGAGAGAGAGATTCTAAAAAAAAAAAAAAGAATATCCTGCCATCTATCTGTACAGGCTAATGGAGTTAACCACTCCATATACAAGTACCTTTAAAGTCGCCAGGTAGATGACTTCCCTAACCACTCACTCTTGGTCCTACAGGATATTCTCGGGGTCTGGTAATACTCTCTGGAATTAATGCTACTTAAATGCTCATTAAATAGAGTAGGGTCAGTCAAAGGTTATGGTTCTGAAACAATCAGTGGATTATAATCAGAAACATCTACACCAGAGAGTGCTGGAACCTTAGACTGTAAACAAACTTGGAGCTTTCTGAAACAGCATGCCTTAGTCCTGGCTAACTGGGGAACCTACAACAAAATGAGTTTGAATTACATTTCTTTATTTTTTTTAAAGATTTTTATTTATTTGACAGAGAGAAACACAGCCAGAGAGGGAACACAAGCAGGGAGAGTGAGAGAGGAAGAAGCAGGCTTCCTGCCGAGCAGGGAGCCTGATGTGGGACTCGATCCGGGAACTCCAGGATCATGACCTGAGCTGAAGGCAGTGGCTAAACCAACTGAGCCACCCAGGCGCCCCTGAATTACATTTCTTTAAACACAGATATGAACAGATAGATAATGGATGATCATATAGCAACTAAGATTTACCTATACCAAAATTAAAGTTAGAAGTGCATTAACTTTTGATCATCTTAAAAGAACCCATAGCTTCCATCAATACTACATAAGGACTTGAATAAAAAGAATGAAATACTCCTTACACATTTCTCTTTAAGATGACTAAATGTAGGAAATGTTTAAGATTTCTTTGACAACATTATACAGAGACATTTAACTTAATTAAAGCTGTTTGGAGACAATTCATATACTGTTTTAGAAAATAGGTCCCAGCCAGTGTGTGATGGAGAAAAAAGCAGCAAAACCACATGCCATTGTAGTAATGTAATAGGAAAAAAATAACACTATCAGCTTATGTCCAGTTAACTTGAGCGCAAGAAGGGGAAACCATTGATAGGCCTACAGAAGCAGGTAAAAGTTAACAGCACAATGTCACTGGGCACGCTCTCTGAGGACTGGAAGGAAAAATAACCCACAAAACAATCTATGGTCTATTATCCAGTTAAGAAAGAAACAGACAATGGAAGAAAAATCCATACAAACCTAGTGAGAATTCTGTGATGTGAAACCACAATGAAAATTCAAGATAATAGAACTATTCTGATTAAGGGCTACTGACAGACAGTGGGAGAAGTTAAATCTGTAATCCAGTATAAACATTCAAAGTAATTTACCAAGTCATATGACTACTGTAGTCAATTAAGTATTAGATGAAAAATAAGAATTTAATGCCAAGACTTTTTAGATAAAATTTGGAATGAGTCTTGTTATAAATGGTAATCAGAGTACATTCTCTCACACATTACACTTGAGAAAAGAAGGTAATGAGAACAAGGCCCTTCTCCTGCCATCCCTGCTTACAACAGCAAAGAGGAGAAGGTCAAAAGAGCACAGAAAAGCACCGAAAGACAAAAACTTCTGTGAAGAGAGTGATGGAGACTCCTGTTAGCCCCTTAATGTAGAACCCCGAAGGCTAGGACCAAGACTGTGATTTCTCCACAGAAATGACCAAGGGAACCCCAAGTGTCACATTCATGCTTATACTCAGACTGCTTCTTACCCAGAAGTCCTTCTTCTGAATACAGTGCTTCCTTCCCCTTTAACAACATGGGACACAAGTAGCAGATACGTATGTGGGGTAGCGGGTGATGTGGAGAACAAAGGCAAAAGAAATGTAGACAAAATTAAACCTTCTTACAACTTGCAGTCCACTGACAAATACTTGAGACATTCCTCCAGGAACTCACAACTGCCTGAACATTAATGCTCTGCCAGAGGCAAAGAGCAAGCTTAGCTTGATAATAGCCAGACCTCCAGGATCCTGTAAGTCTTCTTTAACCCATGAAGATCCTTTTGGAAACTTCTTTTATTCTCTGCCCCTCCCAACTTAAAAGTAGATGATCAATGGTTTGTCACAATCCCAGTGAGCTCTTCTTGCTCACAGGTCCTGTTTTTCCCTCCCTCCACCTCCCCCCTCAATGGCCCCTTCAATAAAACCATCTTTTTTGCACCAAAAAGGTCTCAGAACTTCTTTCTTGACCTTTTGCTCCTGGATTCCCACCATCACATCAGTGGGCAGGGGAAAAAGTTTTATTTAAGACATGTCAGTTTAAGGTACACTGTCATTTATATGACCCTGGATCTTCAAGGAAAAAATCTGACTGGATATATCTGTGGGAACTGTCAGTGTGCAGAATGAAGCTGAAGTCATGGACACAGTGGCATTACCCAAGGAAAGGGCATTATCCAAGGAAAGGGCAAAAACAAGGAAAGAGTTTTAGGGACTGAGTAAGTAAGAGATCCAGTAAGATACAGTATGTAAATGAATCTTCTGGAAGTAGAGTTCCTCATATGATATGAATTACTTTTTGAGGGATCCAAAGGAAAAAGCATCCATTAAAATACATCCTTACTTCACCAGAAGACTAGATCTAGGGCTTAAATATGTACATTCATCATCATCTGTTTTAACAGAAGACTACAGTGAATAATCTAAGTCAACAATATTAGAATGGATAATCTCATCAAATCAACAATTATTTCTGCAGTACCTACTGCATGCTGCCACAATGTTAAGAACCCTTTCTAACTAATTTACATAGTGACCTTCCATTCATTCATTCAACATTCATTAAGCATTTAATACTTATTAGACCATGATGGTTGATACTTAAAATGCATACATAATAAGGGTTTGGTACGCACTTTCTCTTCCTAAACACAGTTTCACAGTGTGCTCATTCTAAACTGAGAATGGGAAGAGGCAGCTCAAAAGCATGCTTCATGCAATGGGACCTCCTGAGAAGACTTAGTGTCAGGGAGACTTGGATTAGAGTTCTGGCTCTCCCACATACCCCAAAGTGACCTGAGGCATTTAACCTCTCTGAAATGCAGTGTCCTCACTATAAAACAGAGGTAAATATCATATATCATACAGAGTAATAAAAATAACAAAAGTAACACATCTGGTACAACATAGAAGGATTACTGTCATTGCTGCTACTGCTCCTGTTGTTATTACTATCAAGAAAGACAATCCATGTGGCCAGGAGTTACTGATGATGATGATGATGATGATGATGATGATGATGATGATTAAAGAAGATAACCCATGCGGCCAAGAGATGAGAAGAAAAAAATAGCTCAGACAATCTTCTGAATAATAAACTCAGTACATTCTTGTGAAGAACAGACCGCCCAAGAATGGGTTTGGGTTCTGTAGAAAAAACAAAATTCCACTCTACACAGGATTTGCCTCAGTACCCTTCATGGTATTCTGAGGGCCCTGATACTAACCCTGTTGAAGCAGACTAGAGAATACCCAACATAGATACAAGGAGTCCAGGAATATTCATCATCCTGACTTTTGGTGTTGGGAATCAGGCAGACATCAAGTAGATAAAGACAACATAGAAGCTCTGACTCCTGGTTCTAAGGCTGAGACTGTGGCACAGAAACAGCCCAGTGAAATGGTTAAGAACCAAAATGCAATGGCGGAACCTAAATAAAAAAAGTAGAAGCCAACTCAGGAAGGTTAGGCATATACAACCCTGAGAAAGTGAAAACAGTTGGGCCCATAATGGTGGATGGGACTTTTTAAAAGCACTGTGAAGTGTAGTGCCCATACGTTGAAGCCTTTGAGTATCTGTAGATGGGCAGATTTGAGTTAAGGACTGATAAGAAATGACTGGGCAGACCACCAAAAGAGATACGATTACAGTGTTAAGAAAGAATAAACTCTGAACTAGGACAACAGCAGTGGGAATGGACCAGTGAACTTTGCAAAGGTCAGTTCTATAAACCGAATGAACATCCAGTTTAGAGAATAAAATATAAAATATAAACAAAATGCTAATAATAAATATTAACATTATTTACATTTTAAAGAAATTTTTAAACTCAAAAAACACATTGATTTTGCAATATAATTAATACTAATGCAAAAAAACATCTGAACAATGACATTTAAAGACTGCAAATGGGGATACCTGAGTGGCTCAGTCGGTTAAGCACCCAACTCCTGATTCTGGCTCAGGTCATGATCTCAGAGGGTCGTGGGATCGAATCCTGCATCATTAGACTCCATGCTTAGTGAGGAGTCTGCTTGAGGTTCTCTCTCTCCCTCTGCCTGTCTCCCCTCACCCCACATGTGCACAGTCTCTCTCTCTCAAATAAATCTTTTAAAAAAATAAAGATTGCTTATGAGCCTAAATAAGTATTTTTTTACTTCTCTATGTAATATTTTCTTGGTTAATCCTAATGAAAAATGAGTGAGATACTGAAGCATGATAAAATTACACAGGAAAATAAATACATCCTTGCCAAAATCATTATTCTGGTCCCATGAGTAAGACTAACACAGAGAAAGAAACTAGAATATATTCCATTAGCTTTTTTTTTCTTTTCCAGTGATAGCAAATTTTAAAACTAGGCATATGTTTCTAACTTTGCCAGCTTTCTCTCTGAAGCAAACATGACAAAGAGGATTACTGTGGCAAGTTAGTCATATGGATTTCTTTTCTTTTTTTTTTTTAAACAAAACTGGAATGCTTAACATTAAAAACCAAACCACAAAGAACAGGCATACTGGAGACAGATTGGGGGAGATACACAGTACAGTGCCTTGAACATCAAGACTGCCACTTGAAAAGGAAGGGATTGATTACCAAGGACTCCAGAATAACACACACCTTCTAAGACACAGTTTTGAAAGAAGGGAAAAAATAAAACACAGGGAATTTGCTCCAAGTCAAGAACAAAACATATAACACATTTTCCTAAAGAAATCCTGGGTTCTAAATCATGAGACACTTAACCTAACAAGTTCAAACTGTTATTTAAATTATGACCCATTTAACTGCCAATGTTTTCAAGAAGATAATGCTATCAAAAATTCATCATTAGTATCTGAATGAGCTTGAAAATAAGTATACCAGTCATTACCAGCCAATAATGGAGAAAGCAAAGCAACCATTGAGGATTTTTAAGAGCTCTGATTATCCCACAAAACAGTGGCACTTTATTTCATTCTTACTTCATTATGCTCAATAACATTCTTGAGAGGGGCACCTGGGGGACTCAGTCAGTTAAGAGGCTGACTTGATTTTGCCTCAGGTCATGATCTCAGGGTCCTGAGATGGAGCTCTGCATCGGGCGCTGCACTCAAGGGGCAGGTGAGCTCTGCTTGAGATTCTCTCCTTCTTCCTCTCCCTCTACCCCCAACTCCGTCACATGCGCTCACACTCTCGCTCTCTACAATAAATCTTAAAAGAAGCATTCTCCAGAAGTATTTTAAGTTTCTATTTTACAAATAGTAAAGCTAGAACACAGACTCATTACGTGACAAAGGTGTTGAGTAAATGCATTAAATTTTGACATATATTGAATAAAGCCATTTTCTTAGGAGACTTTAGAAGTCCACTTACATTGACAATATTATTTGTATGGCTCCCAAGGTTTTAAGGATAACTAAATTATTTTGTCATTGTGGGAAAGGTGTTGCAATACCAAGAGGTTGTTTTCTAAGCCCTGTGAATGTGGGAGGGGGGAATCAAAACATCTGAGTAATTACTTCCTGTCAAAAGCTCAAAAAAAATTTTTTTACCTTGTCTATTACTCCCATACATACCTAAGTGAGCACACATATATGCACATATGTGCAACAATTTGTCCTTTGGAATTCTGCCTGACCTAAAAATTAGGTACACAAAATAACATCAACAAAACCTTATCTACAACTAGAAATGCAATGTAAGAAATTTTACAGGACTATATTGCTAATATTTTATTCAAATATTTTGTTCAATTTACAATTATATTGGGGAAAATATCCATTTTAAATGTGAAATAACTTGTTTCCTCCAGGTCCCCAATTCTGGAAAATGATACTTAGCAAAGGTCAGTTTCCCATTTTTCCTACTCCAGCAGAAAATCTATACAGTAAAATACCTGAGGTATTCAAAGCATATGAAGCAGTTGAAAACGGGATGCACTAGAGCCTTATTATTACTCCAAGTATTGTCTACAGAAGAGCAACATCAGCATCACATGAAATCTTGTTAAAATGGCAAACTTTCAGGATACATTCCAGACCTTCGAAATTAGAATCTACATTTCAACAAAATTCCCAAATAATGCACATTCACACCAATATTTGAGAAGTACCAAACTAATGAATTTATTCCACGAATGAATGAGCAAAAAAAAGTATGTGTGTGTGTGTGTGCGCGCGTGTGTGTGAGATCCAATTTATATAAAGGTCAAAACAAGCAAAAAATAACTAATATATATATAAAGACAATTAGGTGGTAAAAGTCTAAAGAAAACCAACAGGGGACTTCTAGCTTCCAGATTGGCATACAAGCTCGGAAATCACAACTCTCTCTTAACAAGTATAAAGTTGATCAAACTGAAAATACAACTTTGCTTAAATCCATCAGAGAAGTGAGATGACAGGACAAACCACTGCCCCCAAACTGGAAAGAGAAGCAGATACAGAGAATCACAACTTAACCAAGCAGAAACCCAAGAGCAGAAACCTCAAAGTGAACCAGAGCCAAGGTAGAACAACCTGAACTGTAAGTGATGAAGTGCTGGAGATGTAGTATAGACAAGTACAAGAGTTAAACCCTTTAGGCAGATCCAGTCATGGAGGGCCCCATACTTCTGTGAGATTTACCTTCAGGGGCTAAAGCTGGTTCTCACTTTAAATGGTGGGAAAAAAATTCCGTCATGCTTCCAGTGCAGTGAGGGGAAAAGGAGTCTTTGAAATATGCCAGAGCACTCCGCTCTTCATAACAAGGACTTCCCTCAGGAGAACCCATTTTACCAGAGTCTGAAAGGGCCAAAACTGGGCACCTGGGTGGCTCAGTGGGTTAAAGTCTCTGTCCTCAGCTCAGGTCATGATCTCAGGGTCCTGGGATCAAGGCCCACATCGGGCTCTCTGCTCAGCGGGGAGCCTGCTTCCCCCTCTCTCTCTGCCTGCCTCTCTGCCTACTTGTGATCTCTCTCTCTCTCCCTGTGAAATAAATAAAATCTTTAAAAAAATTGTTAAAAAAAAGGGCCAAAACTACATACCAGGGAGTAAAGAAATACACAACCCCAGCCCCCGCTAACCATACCACCAGCTAAAGGGGAATAAGAACAGCAGCACCGGTGAAGTTCGCCGTCCAGGCATTATAGGCTCAACAAACACTGGGACCAAATCACAAGACAAAAGACACACACATTTCCCCTACCCTCACTCTTTACTACAACATTACTAAAGGTCTATTTACAGTGGTTCCTTTTACCCAGTACATCATGCTTACTATTCAACAAAAAATTGCAAGGCATATGAAAAGGAAAGAAATCACAGTATGAAGAGACTGAACAAACATCAGAACCAGAGTCAGATATGGCAGGAATGTTGGAATTATCAGACCGGGAATTTAAAAATATTAGGGTTTTAATGGAAAAAATAAGCAACATGTAAGAATAGATGTACCAGAGGCAGAGAGATGGAAATTCTAAGGAAGAATTTTTAAAAATACTACTAATAAAAAATGCTGTAACAGAACTAAAGAATGCCTTTGATGGATCATTGGTAGATCAGACATGGCTGAGGAAACAGTCTCTAAGCCTGAAAAAGGGACAGGAGAAATTTCCAAAAATGAAAAGGAAAAAAAAAGAGGCTTAAAAAAAGAACAAAATATCCAAGAAATGTGGGACAAATATACAAGGTAACATATGTGTAATGAGAATACCAGAAAGCAGAAATAAAGAAAAGAACAGGGCACCTGGGTGGCTCAGTTGGTTGGGCGACTGCCTTCAGCTCAGGTCATGATCCCGGAGACCCAGGATCGAGTCCCACATCGGGCTCCCTGCTTGGCGGGAAGCCTGCTTCTCCTCTCTCACTCCCTCTGCTTGTGTTCCCTCTCTGGCTGTGTTTCTCTCTGTTAAATAAATAAAATCTTTAAAAAAAAAAAAAAAAAAAGAACAGAAACAATATCTGAAGCAATAATTACTGAGAACTTCCCCCAATAAATGTCAGACACCAAATCATAGATTGAGGAAGCTCAGAGAACACCAAGCAGGATAAATGTTAAAACAAACAAACTCAACTACAAGTGGGCAATCATAGTCAAACTGCAGAAAATCAAAGATAAGAAATATTTAAAGAAACCAGAGGGGAAAAAAACACCTTGCTTATAAAGGAGCAAAGGTAAAAATTACAACTGACTTCCCCTCAAGAACCACACAAGCAAGGAGGAAGTAAAATGAAATATTTACAGTGTTGAGAGAAAAAAATCCACCAACACATAATTTTGTACCCTGAAAAATTATCTTTTGAAAAGGAAGGAGAAATAAAGACTTTCTCAACAAACAAAAATTGATGGAATCTTTTGCCATGTACATCTGCCTAGCAAGATATGTTAAAAGTAGTTTAGAGAAAAGGAAATAATATAGGTCAGATTTACATAAGAAAAGAAAGAGCATCAAAAAATGAACAGCAAAAGGTAAAATTTTAAATCATTAATTTTTCTTATTCATTTTTTAAAGATTTTATTTACTTATTTGACAGAGAGAGATCACAAGTAGACAGAGGCAGACAGAGAGAGCGGAGGAAACGGGCTCCCTGCTGAGCAGAGAGCCCGACATGGGCCTCGATCCCAGGACCCTGAGATCTGAAGGCAGTGGCATTAACCCACTGAGCCACACAGGTGCCCTAATTTTTCTTATTCTTAATTGACCTAAAAGATAACAGTGTGAAAAATTTTTTAAAGAGAACAGTTTGTTCAAAATAGCAACAATGTATTCAATTATGAATGGTTTTATATATATATAATACTTATGTATAACTGATATGAATGACAACAATGATACAGGGATGGGGAAGAGGAATTTGAAATATTTTGTTATTATAAGGTACCTGCATGACCCATGAAGTGGTACAGTATTATTCAAAAGTGGAACTGGACTAGTTGGAAATATGCATTTTGTAAATGCTAGGGCAACCACTAAAAAAGTTAAAAAAAAAGAAGCATAATTAATACGGTAGGAAATGAGAGAAAATGAAATCATATAAAAAGCTCAATTAAAACCACAAAAGGCAGAGGGGCGCCTGGGTGGCTCAGTGGGTTAAAGCCTCTGCCTTTGGCTCAGGTCATGATCTCAGGGTCCTGGGATCGAGGCCCACATCGGGCTCTCTGCTGGGCGGGGAGCCTGCTTCCTCCTCTCTCTGCCTGCCTCTCTGCCTACTTGTGATCTCTCTCTGTCAAATAAATAAATAAAATCTTTAAAAAAAATCAATAAAACCACAAAAGGCAGAGAAAACATGGAAGACAAACACAAGGAAGAGCAATAAATAGAAACCAGTAACAAATACGGTATATGTTAATCCAACAATGATCTGAATACACCCATTAAAAGAGAATGTCAGAGCTGATTACAAAAACAAAATTATATGTTGTGTACAAGAAAAACATTTTAAGTATAAAGAGCTATATAGATAAAAAGTAAAAGGATGGAGAAAGATATACCATGTTATCAACTAATCAAAAGAAAGCACAAGTAGCTTATATGAATTTCAGATGCAGCAGACTTCTGGGCAAGGAAAGTTATGAGAGATAAAGAGGATCATTACATAATGATAAAGGGGCCAATTCTTCAAGAAGACATAACAAGCCTTAATGTATACACACATAACAATGAAATATCAAAATATATGAGGCAGAAACTAATACAACTGTTAAGGAGAAAGAAAATAATCCCCTATTATAGCTGCAGACTTTAACACCCCTCTAACATAAATGGACAGATCCAGCAGGCAGAAATTCAGTAAATACATAGTTAAACAGTACTATCAACCAACTGGATATAATTGGTATCTACAGACTATTTCATCCCACAAAACATAGATGATTCTCTCTCTCTCACTCTCTGCCCCTCCCCTTGCTTACCACACAAACGCTCTCTTACTCTCTCTGCCAAATACCCTTTTTGAAGATTTTATTTACTTATTTGACAAAGAGAAAGAGACAGTGAGAGAGGGAACACAAGCAGGGAGAGTGAGAGAAGGAGAAGCAGGCTCCCTGCTGAGCAGGGAGCCTTGATGTGGAGCTCAATCTCAGGATGCTGGGACCATGACCTGAGCTGGAAGGCAGACGCTTAACGACTGAGCCACCCAGGTGCCCCTCAAATAAATCTTCAAAAAATATTCTGTACTAAATGAAAATGAAAATACAACTTATCAAATACTATGGGATGCAATAAAAGCAGTGCTTAGGGGGAAATTTATAGCATTGAATGCATATACTTGAAAAGAAGAAAGATTAAAATCAACAATCTAAGCTCACACCTCAGAAAACTAGAAAAAGAACAAATTAAAAGCAAGTAAAAATTAGACATTATCAATAAAATTTAAAACAAGAAATAGAGAAAATAAATAAAACCAAAATGTGATTTTTTGAAAAGATCTATAAAGTTGATAAAACACTAGCCAGGCTAAGAGAAGGAACAAATTACAGTATCAGAAATGAAAGAAGAGACATCACTATAGAGGACATGGCTATTAAAGGGGTAATAAAGGATTGTGATGACTAAGTCTATACCTATAAATTTGATGACTTCAATGAAGCAATTCCTTGAAAGAGACAATCTGCCAAAACTCAAAGAAAAAAATAGACAATATGAATTGGTCTATATTAAAGAAACTGAATCAATAATTAATAACCTTCCCAAGCAGAAAGTGATGGGCCCAGATGGGCTTACCTGTGAACTTTATCAAATACTTAATGGGAGATTATCCCAATTTTCTACAATCTCTTCCAGAAGACAGAAACCAAGGAAATACTTCCTAACTTGTGAGGCCAGAATTTCCCTAATACCAAACCAAAGACATTACAAGAAAACTACAGACCAATACCTCTCATGAACATAACATGCAATAATCCTCAACAAAATATTAGTAAATCAAATCCAATAACCAGTAAAAAGAATTATACACCAAAACCAAGTGAGATTTCTACGCAAGGTACTTTCAATAGTCAAAGATCAATTAATGTAATCTATCACACATCAAGAGGCTAAAAAAGAAAAATCATCAATAGATGCCAAAAAAGGACTTGACAAAATTCAAAACTCATTCATCGTTTTAAAAAAAAACCCTCAGCAAATCAGGAATAGAGAAGTTGTTGACTTATCAAAAACATCTATGAAAAACCTACAGCAAACATCATACTTAATAGTGAGAAACTCAAAATTTTCTCCCTATCAGGAACAAGGCAATAATGCCATCTCACCACTCGTTTTCAAAATTATATTGGAAGTCCTAGCTAATGCAATAGGACAAGAAAAGTAAATAAAAATTACAGAAGACTGGGAAACAAACCAAACTGCTTTGTTTCCAGATGACATTACCATCAATGTAGAAAATCTAAAAGAATGAACCAAAAATTCCTGGAACTAATAAGAAATAACAGCAATATTGTATAAGATTAATATACAAAAATTAATCAATTTCCTATATACCAGCAATAAATCAGTGGTATTTGAAATTAAAAATACCATTTACATTAGCACCCCCAAAATGAATTATGTATAAATCTAACAGAATACATATAAAATATTTGAGAAAAACTACAAAATTGTGATGAAAGAAATTAAAGAACTAAATAAATGGAAAATATTTCATGTTCATGAATAGAAGGACTCAATATTGTCAAGATATCAGCTCTTCTGAAGTTGACCCATAGATTTCAACACAATTCCAATCAAAATTCAGCAAGTTATTTTGTGGATATTGACAAACCTATTCAACATTTATATAGACAGGCAAAAGACCCAGAACTGCCAACTCAATGCTGAAGGAGAACAAAGTCGGAAGACTGACACTACACTATTTACAGATTTATTATAAAAGTACAGTAATCAAGAGAGTGTGGTATTGATAAAGATTACTAAGACATTAATGGAACAGAATAGAGAGCCCAGAAAGAGACCCACATAAATACAGTCAACTGACTATTCACATAGGAGCAAAGACAATACAATGGAGCAAAGACAGTCCTTTTACCAAATGTGCTGGAACAATTTACAAAAAAGAATCTAAACACAGACCTTACACCCCTCAAAAATTTTAACTCAAAATGGATCATAGGCTACATATAATGCAAAACTATAAAATTCCTGGAATATAACATAGGTGAAAACCTAACTGACCTTGGGCATGGTGATGACTTTTAGACACAACACTAAAGACTAAAGACATAATTTGTGGAAGAAATAATTGGTAAGCTAGATTTCATTAAAATTAAAAATTTCTGGGGTTCCTGGTTGGCTCAGTCAGTTAAGTGTCTGCCTTGGGCTTAGGTCATGATCATGGGGTCCTTGGATCAAGTCCCATGTTGGGTTCCCTGCTCAGCAGGGAGTCTGCTTCTCCCTCTACCCTTTCCCCTGCTCGTGATCTCTTTCTCTCTCTCTCATATTCTCTCACTAATAAATAAAATCTTTTTTAAAAATTAAAACTTCTGCTCTGTGAGGGGCAATGTCAAAAGAGTGAGAGGACAAGCCACAGACTGAGAGAAAAATAGACATCTGATGGCGTATTATCCAAAATATACAAGGAACTCTTAAGTTAAAACAATAAGAAAATGAACAACCTGATTTAAAAATGGGCATAGGGGCGTCTGGGTGGCTCAGTTGGTTAAGCAACTGCTTTCGGCTCAGGTCATGATCCTGGAGACCCGGGATCGAGCCCCACATCGGGCTTCCTGCTCGGTGGGAGGCCTGCTTCTCCCTCTCTCGGTCCCTCTGCTTGTGTACCCTGACTAGCTGTGTTTTTCTGTCAAATAAATAAATAAAATCTTTTTAAAAAAATAAAAAAATAGGGGTGCCTGGGTGGCTCAGTTGGTTAAGCAACTGCCTTTGGCTCAGGTCATGATCTCAGAGACCCAGGATCAAGTCCCACATCGGGTTCCCTGCTCGGCGGGAAGCCTGCTTCTCCCTCTCTCACTCCCCCTGCTTGTATTCCCTTTCTGGCCGTGTTTCTCTCTTTCAAATAAATAAAATCTTTAAAAAAAAATTAAAAATTTAAAAAAATTTAAAAATAAATAAAAAATAAAAATGGGCATAGGACTTCAAAAGACACCTCATCAAAGATATACATATAGCAAGTAAACATATGAAAAGATGTTTAATATCTCATTAGTGAATTCCAAACTAAAACAATGAGATATCACTACACACCTATTTGAATGGCCAAAATCCAAAACACTGACAAAACTAAGTGCTGGTGGAGATGTGGAGCAACAAGAATTCTCACTTCAAGTGAGAATGCAAAATGGTATAGCCACTTTGAAAAACAGTCTGCCTGTTTCTTACAAAAGCAAACATACTCTTACCATATGATCTAGCAATTGTGTTCCTTAGTATTTACCCAAAAGAATTAAAAAATTGTGTCCACACAAAAACCTATACACAGATGTTTAGAGCATCTTTATTCACAAGTGTCAAAATCTGGAAGCAAACAAGATGTCCTTCAGTAGGTTAATGTATAAATAAATTGTTACACCCAGACAACAGAATGTGAATCAACACTAAAAAGAAATGAGCTATCAAGCCACGCAAAGACATGGAGAAACCTTAAATGTATATTACTAAGTCAAAGAAGTCAATCTGAAAAGGCTACATACTATGATTCCAATAATATGACATTACAGAAAAGGCAAAGCTATCGAGACAGTAAAAAATTCAATGGTTATGGGGGTTGGGTGGGGGGGGTAGAGAGGTAGATAACAGAATACAGGATTTTTTTTTAAAAGATTCTGTTTATTTATTTGAGAGAGTACACGAGCACACAAAAGCAGAGGGGAGGGGGGCAGAGGGAGAAAGAAAGAGGGAGAAGCAGACTCCCCTCGGCCAAGCAGGGAGCCCAGATGTGGGGCTCAATTCCAGGACCTGATGATCATGACCTGAGCCAAAGGCAGACACTTATCAGACTGAGCCACCCAGGTGCCCCAGAACACAGGATTTTTTAGGGCAGTAAAACTATTTTGTAAGACACCACAACAGCAAACCCACAGAGTGCACAACACCAAGAGTGACCCTTAAACTACGGACTTGAGGTAATAAAAATCTGCCAATGTAAGTTCAACAGTTGTAACAAATGTACCACTGCATTGTAAGATGGTGACAGTGGGGGAACTTGTGTGTGTGGAAAGCAGGCATATGTATCTCATAAATCTCTGTACTTCTCAATTTTGCTGTGAACCTAAAATCCCCTAAAAATAATTCATTAATACTTTTTAAAGCAAATGAGTGACCTCTTCTCTTCCCTTGTAATGACTGGATCCATTCCCAGAGCTTTCTGTCCACCCATACCTCTCTACTGAATTCCACCCAGATATCAAAGTCATCTTGAACTCAGCAAGCTTAGTACTGAATTCTTGATCCTCCTCTCAAATTTTTTCCTCCTGCAGTCTTCTATATCTCACCAAATGGCTACCCTCTCCTTCTAGTTGCTCAGACGAAAATCCTTGGCATCATCCGTGACTCATCCTTTGTCATACTGCCTTGCCAATTTTACGTCCAATTAAGTGAACATTCTTCTGATTAGTGTTCAATCTGATACCTGAGAACCACTGTGCTAAGCCACCTGTTTTAGATATATAAGAGGAATCTACAAATATAGGACTAGAGTTTGAACAGAGTAGGAGATGTCAATACATTCACATTTTGAAATCAACTGCTACTGAAATTACTTTCCTCATAAGAAATGGCAATTACCAGTAACAAAAGCTACCATTTTTATGGCAATGAGTATGTGCTACATATTATGATAAGGAGTAATATATCTGATCTCACTTATGAGGTAAATATTATACTCGTTACTTTTATAGATGAGGAACTGACACTTAGAGAAAGAAGTTTAACAAATGCCTCCAAATTCCATGCCCCTCACCACCATATTATTGTCTCCTACACAGAGTGGGAAAGAATCTTGGACAGAACCCTAAGAAGATGACTCAGTGGAAGTGGCTAGGCTGACCTGTCAAAGAATAAGAGTAAAAATCAGAAATATGAAGAGGAAGTCTAGATGAGGGAAGTTTAAGAAGGAAGCCTTAACCACAATGGTCTGGAATATCTTTTCCAGTAAGTGAATCTAAACACCACAGAGGATGTATGTAGAACTTCTTAAAAAAGAAGTTTTATGGATTCTACTTATCTTTTCTGAGACCCAAGTTTTTATCATAAAAACCAGGCACTAACTTGAAGTGTTTTGGTGTGAACAATGGTTAACATTCTTTTTTTTAAGTGATGTGGAGGGGTGACTGGGTGGCCCAGTCGGTTAAGCATCTGCCTATGGCTCAGGTCACGGTACCAGAGTCCAGGGACTGAGTCCACATTTGGCTCCTGCTCAGTGGAGAGCCTGCTTCTCCCTCTCCCTCTGCCTGCTGCTCCCCCTGCTTGAGCTGTCAAATAACTAAATAAGATTAAAAAGAGAGAGACAGACAGACAGACAGACACGTGGAGAAAAAGTACTTTTACATTTAGGCAGAGAGCGGATAAATTGAGAGGAGAAAAAGAGATGTTACTAATAGCCAGAAGAGGTTCTCTGCTTTGCTGGCACAGTTAGACTAACCAAGTAGTGAATCCTGACTCATTTTTAGACTAAAGTATCAATTCTACTCACTTATAAATTGAGTGATCATTTGCTCATGGTATTTTCTCCAGTTGGTAAATCCACTGAGGTGATGAAAGCTAGGTGTGGGTGTGATGAGCTTGAGTGGTAAGGAGCAAAAGGAAAATAATTCCGGAACTTCATAATTCCCCCCTGTAAAGCCAACAATGCTGGTAGAGTTAGGACAGGTGTCAGAGATGGGCTGCAGAAATTGGCCAAGCCAATGGAGGGGCACTATAAAATGAAGAGGCCCATTAGCCAAATGCTCAAACCACCTTAAGATTTAGGAGTATAATACAACTAATTAGTCTCTCTAATTGGTCTAAAAGGTTACAGTTTCTTTAGTTATATTTCACTTGTTTCACTTGTAAATTCCTAAATTCCAGTAGTGCCCTGTTAGTGTCATTCTACCAATGATTAATCTTCTGTTTCATGTTGAATTTTCACTAGTTTCAGTATCAGAAGTTGACCTGTTTTAAAAATTTGGCCTTTTCCTAAAACCTACTTTCTCTATATATGCAAAGCTTTTGCACCTCTTTTAGAAGGATAAACCAGACTAATACATGGGAACTTATTTCCATACTTTTTCTTATCCACATTCCAAATAATGTTGTTCAAATATGATATATAATTTCAGCATTCTGAATTTCTTCTATTACCCCATGAACTTATACACAATATGAATTTTCTTTCTACCAGTATTTACTAACATCTACCTGTAAGTGCATTTATTACCCATTTAGCACATACCCAACAGCCCTAGGTTATTGGGGTAACACAGAAGACTGAGGTTCTGGTTGCAAGAGAAAAATAAGAAAAGTGGTATCAGATTAACAGAAAAGAGGTTAATTAATTCATTCTGGGGGAGATGGCAAAAGGGCTGAATCTGAAAGGATGAATGGGGGTTCATTAGACACTGGAAAAGGGAAAAGGTATCACTAACACCTCCTTCCCTCAAATTGGTAATGTTTATGGCATTTAACTTAAAATAGCAAGAAAAGAAAGAGTAAAATGACAACACAAGAAGAAATCCCGTTCAATTTTCGGGGGGAGGGCAGTGCCTTTAAACACACTTCAGATGTGAAAGCGAAATGGTTATAAAACAGGATTCACAATCAAGGGAAAGGGGTGGAGTAGGAAGAAGTTGTATTCGGTTAAAACAGACGAGTAAAAAATCAACATTTGTGCTTCAAAACACATATCCCACTTTTCATAAATTTTCTAATTTTGCAAATGGAAGCCTTGGAACTTTACCCAATATCACAGTATTTGCCCTAGTGTTTTATACTCCCGATATAATTTTTAAAGGTTCTAAAGTGAGTCAACCCAAGAACTTGGCAGCACCTCCACACACACATCCAGTAATCTCCTCTTGACTGAACCGATCAACAGCACCCTAATCAACTTTTCACTTACCCACACCTTCACATCCTTCAAAATCTGGCTTTATTTATACTACGACTATCAAAAGGCATTAATTTAGCTCAAGTTTGACACCCCACCTCTTCACCCCTTCGTTCAATTATTTCCTCTTCAATTTCATTAGTTTCGCTTTTCTACTGCAGGGACACTTAAAAAATACATCAACAGTATAATTACAAAACCGATGGCTGCAGCCAGAGTCCGAATACACACACCGACTTCCAATCTTAACTCTCTCGAAGCTGTTCCTACCACCGATCAAAATCAGCGGACCAGGAAGAAGGAAAAAACTGAGGCAGGAAGGTTATTCCCTTCCTTCCACTCTCTCCATGCCTGCCCCCGCCCCCGTCCCCCAGGGCCACACTGCGACCTCGTACGCTCCCCACTCCACCGACCCGCCCCCGCTGTCACCCGCCACTGCCTAGAAAACAGTCATAGCCTTTGTTAAAATGTCCACGAGCACAACCTACCAGAAGACGGACACATTCCCGGGGGAGGGGTGAAGGAAAGTCACACGAACGCCACACCCTCTTTGGAGCTAGGCTGGGGTGAAAGCCCACCTTCCCCAAATCCCTTCCCCACGATAAGGAATGGTCCCGGCAACTACACACTCTGACCGCAGCGGAGGGGAAGGGATGGGCCCCGGGACGCCGCTCAGGGGGCACCCAGAGGGGGATACTGAACTTGAAGCTGGGACACCCTCCAGCGCCCTTGGCGAGCCTCCCGGTGCTGCCAAGCCTTAGTAAGTACTTCCAGTTTCCGGAGCCCTTCTCTTCTATTTTCCTCCTCACAGAAACCCTCACCCACACTCGCCACCACGCACTCCACTCCGCACGCGGCCGGGGCTGGACACTCTTAAGCAGTGCGGCCAACTCCCCTGCCTCACGTCCGGCCAGTTTCTACTCCCAAGACCGAAGATTACCCGGGCACTCACCCGCGCACTCCCCGAATCCTCCCGGGATGTTCGGCGGGAACCGGGTTCCCCACCACCAGTCCCGCGCCAACACCTCACTCACCGCGCGTTCCGCGCCGCTACTCCAAGCTCTACGAGCCACCAACCGCGCCTGCGCGCTCCCACCACCGACGAACCTAGTAAGAGCCTGGAGCCAGGAGCGGATGGGAAGGGTGGTGGGAAGCGGAGGGGGCGGGGCCCGGGCGGTGTTAGATGAAGAGGCGTGGCCAGGCAGGGTGGGAAACTGAGGGGCGGAGCTTCCGCCGCCTTGGCCCGGAAAACCTAGAGGTCTGGGCACCGGGCTGGAGTTTTCCACTCTTGAGGTCTGTTGTAACGTTGTCAGAAAAGTTTTCTGGTCCCCTCGGTGCACCCCCCACACTCATCCTCGAGAAAGCCCGCTCGGCGTGGAGCCAAGCTAGCCAGTCCCCGGGGGCCACCACGCCTCTCCTTGGAGCCACTTTAGATCCTCCCTAGCCAGTCTTCCACGCTTTTGCACGCCTATCTCCTCACAGATTATTCCCCCACCTCTACCCTCCTTGCATTTTTCCTCCTTGCACGCGCAATCATCAGCCCTCCAGAGGTGAGGGGTTGGAGGTTTCTCAACCACAGACCGTCTGTGTAGCGTTTCCTGGCTGACGTGTCTCTTTGCTGTGTGCGAGCCCAGAACGCATAGCTTTTCCTGAGAACAAACTCTATTGCTGTTTCTGCACTTTTGGTGATAATAATCTGCTTTTTTCTTAAAAAGATTCTTCAATAAGCCTACCCGAATTTCTTGGGAAGAAGAACGCAGGTTGTGAAAGAAGAGGCATCTCTGACCCTGCTTTTTAGGTAGCTACCTTAGAATCTGAGCCTTCTAAGAGACCCTCTGAGAAACAGAATATTCGGCCTATGTTGTGTGGATTTTGCCCTAATGGTTTCAGTCAGGCTTTCTGACACTTAGCATTTTAAGAAGCCCAACTTGATTATTATTCCATGCTGCATGTGTGCTTAGTTTTAAGTTCTATGCTTTCATGTTTAAAATCTGGTCAGCTGTGGTATCTCACATGCCTTCCAATTAGCTATTAAAATAAAACACCTGAGTGAATCCAACGTGAATTGGCCTATGGGCCTAAAGTGATTTATTCCAAATTTCTCTTCTTCTTTTTGCTTTAGTTATGATGGAACTGAGAAACATTTGGCTAAGAATAAAAGAATTGCCACAGGGCCACACCTCCAGTCCTGCCCAGCAACTGTTTTGACTGTGATGGCAGCATTTTTGGGGAGAGTCTGGTAATTGCCCTTAGAGATCTGAATATCCTGAAATTCTTACCCATCAACCTTTGTGGTTCTTCCATTTCTGTATTTTACAAACCTGACTTTCTTGAACTCATTTCTATTTTGCATTTGTCAAGTATAGGGGGACTGTAGTGACAACATATTATAAGAGGGTATGTATATTGGTAAATGTAAACACAGACTGTAAGATGAATAAATCTGTAAATGCCTGGAAGTAGGATTTTGTCCTATTCATTTCACTGAAAATGTTTCACATACAGAAGATGCTAAAAAAACCCACATGGTTAATAAAGGTAATGTTTGCATTCTTAATAGATGTGTATATATGTGCATGAACTTTGATTTGATTACTGGGTTTATTTTCTTCTGTGTCTGCGTTTGTCAGGATATTTTGATGGAAGTGACTACAATGAAGTAGCTTAGGCAAAAGAGAAAGTTATTGTGTAACCCAAGCTGTGAAAGGGTAAGTATATGAATGAATGACTTTCAGAATAAATGGGACAAATAAAGGGAATGCTTCAAATTCCAGGTTAGGCTCTCAAACCAGCCTCTTTTAGATGGAGTCATTCTTTCAGAATGTCTGAAAGGCATGTTCTGTAGGCTTAGAACCATGGTATCTGACAAACTGTGGGTTCACACTTATCAAGTTGGTACCAGACAGAATGAGCCTGAGCCTCAGTCCCAATTTTTAGAACACCAGATAAAGAGCATGATTGGGTAAGATCAAGTAATATAATCATTCTTGGGAGAAAAAAAGTACATGTGTGACATAAGAATGGTACACCCAGGGGCGCCTGGGTGGCTCAGTTGGTTGGGCGACAGCCTTCGGCTCAGGTCATGATCCCAGAGACCGGGGATCAAGTCCCGCATCGGGCTCCCCTGCTCGGCGGGAAGCCTGCTTCTCCCTCTCTCACTTCCCCTGCTTGTGTTCCCTCTCTGGCTGTGTTTCTCTCTGTCAAATAAATAAAATCTTTAAAAAAAAAAAAAAAAGAATGGTACACCCAGTAGAACCACTTAGTTGGAGGGGGAAATAAAATTTAAAAAAAAAAGAATAGGGGAGTTGCTATTTTCAGAACAAGAGAAAAGTGCTGGACAGATTTAAAAGAAAAGTTCATGAGGGAACAAATGTACTTAAGGAATACTGCCTTGGAATTATCTTTTACCTCTCTCTCTTATTCAAGTATTAACCATTCTTCTTAATAATAGTTTTCTATGGCTACTGTAAAAAGAAAAAAAAAACCCACAAACTTAGTGGCTTAACACAACACAAATTTATTACAGGTCTAGAAGTCAGAAATCTGAAAAGGGTCACACTGGGCTAAAATCACGGTGTTAGCAGAACTGAATTCCTTTATGGAGGTGCCAGGCAGAATCCTTTTTCTTAACTTTCCACATTCTAGAGGCCACCTCCTTGGTTCATGGCCCCCTTCCATCTTCAAAGCCATCAATGACATTCCTCTGACACACTGACAATTCTCCCTACCTCTTGCACATTTAAGAACAATTGTGATTATATTTGGCCCATCCAGATAATCTCATATAATCTTATTCTAAGGTCAGTTGATTAGCAAACTTAATTCCATCTATAACTTTAATTCTCCTATGCCATGTAACATAATATTTCCACATGTTCTGGATGTTAGCACATTGGCATTAGGGGGGAAGTTTGCATTATAATCCTTACCATAGTCTTTATTTTCGTAAAAACAATAGAGCCTAAATCATTGGTCCCCAAACTGGGGTGCTTATAAGAAATACTAATGTCTTATCTGGATACTCCCCTATATATTATGATTTCATTGGACTGGAGTCCATGAGCCCTCTAAATACACACACACACACACACACACACACACACACACACAGTTGATTGGATCAGGATGGATGGGGAGGGAGTATCTCACATATGTTAGGGCAATCAGAGAACTTCCCTAGGAATTTAGAATGGGGAGAGGGAATTGGTAAGACTGGGTGTCTGAGGCTATAACAACAATGTAGGGGCTATGCCATCAGGAGAAATAGGAAAAAAAAAACAATTCTGGTGGGGTGTAGAAGAGAGGAAAGAGACAGAAAGAAAAAAGTAGATAGAGGGGAGCTGAGCCTGTATCTTCAATGGCTGTCTGCCTCTTGATTACAGTAGCATTCTTACCTGTGGCTTCTATGAAGTATCACTGCATTCTCATAAGAAAGTCTTATTCCTTCAATAAAGCAAGGAAAGAATATGCAATGGAAAAAAGACAGTCTCTTCAACAAAGGGTGTTGGGAAAATTGGACAGCCACATGCAGAAGAAAAAAACTGGGCCATTTCCTTATATTTTTGACAAAAATAGACTCAAAATGGATGAAAGACCTAAATGTGAGGCAGGGATCCATCAAAATCCTAGAGAATAACACAGGCAGCAACCTCTTCAATCTCAGCTGCAGCAACTTCTTGCTAGAAATGTCTCCATAAGCAAGGGAAACAAAGGCAGAAATTAACTACTGTGAATTCATCGAGATAAAAAACTTTTGCACAGCAAAGGAAATAGTTGACAAAACCACAAGACAACCTACTGAATCAGAGAAGATATTTGCAAATGTTTTATGAGATAAAGGGCTAGTATCCAAAATCTATAAAGAACTTATCAAACTCAATATCCAAAAAATAAATAATCCAGTTACAAAATGGGCAGAAGACATGGAGAAACAGACATTTCTCCAATGAAGACCTACAAATGGCCAACAGACACATGAAAAAGTGCTCCACATCACTCGGCATCAGGGAAATACAAATCAGAACCACAATGAGATACCACCTCACACCAGTCTGAGTGGCTAAAATTAATTAAGTCAGGAAATGACAGGTGTTGGTGAGGATGCAGAGAAAGGGGAACCCTCCTACCCTGTTGGTGGGAATGCAAGCTGGTGCAGCCACTCTGGAAAACAGTATGGTGGTTCCTCAGAAAGTTGAAAATAGAGCCACCCTATGACCCAGCAATTGCACTACTGGGTATTTACCATAAAGATACAAAGGTAGTGATCAGAAGGGGCACGTGCACCCGAATGTTTATAGCAGCAATGTCCACAGTAACCAAACTATGGAAAGAACCCAGATGTCCATCTCCGATGAATGACTAAAGAAGGTGTGTGGTATGTATATATGCAATGGAATATTATGCAGCCATCAAAAAATGAAATCTTGCCATTTGCAATGACGTGGATGGAACTAGAGGGTATTGTGTATGCTAAGCATAGTCAGTCAGTCAGAGAAAGACATGATCTCACTGATATGTGGAATTTAAGAAACAAGGCAGAGGACTATAGGGGAAGGGAGGGAAAAATGAAACAAGATGAAACCAGAGAAGGAGACAAACTATAAGACTCTTAACTCAGGAAAGAAACTGAGGGTTGCTAGGGGCGGGGGGAGGGATGGGGTGGCTAGGTGATGGACAGTGTGGAGGGTATGTGCTATGGTAAGTGCTGTGAATTGTGTAAGACTGATGAATCACAGCGGGCATCTGGGTGGATCAGTGGGTTAAAGCTTCTGCCTTCAGCTCAGGTCATGATCTCAGGGTCCTGGAATTGAGTCCCACATGAGGTTCTCTGGTTGGCGGGGAGCCTGCTTCCCCTTCTCCCTCTCCCTGCCTCTCTGCCTACCTGTGATCTATCCCTCTGCCAAATAAATAAATAAAATCTTTTAAAAAAGACTGATGAATCATAGACCTGTACCCTTGAAACAAATAATACATTTTATGTTAATTAAAAAATTGCAACAAAATTAGGAGATGGGAGAGTTGCCAAAGTGGTTCTAAAGTTTATCTGTAAATATATTATTTTATTTAAAGAAAAAGGAGTCTTATTTAACTGAAGCTAGTTCAAATTGTTTCTTCTTGCATAAACCCCCAAATGTTTTAATTAATGCACTATGTGAGCTTAATTTTCCTGTTTTTTTTTAAATATACCTCTTGTTTAAGAAATAAGGCAAGTTTAAGAGCCAAACTGTCAGAGTTGGTATTCCAGAACTATCTACTTCACTAGCACCACATCTCCTGGTTATCCCATGTTCTTCAACTCCTTCTTCCTCTTAATATTTACTCAAAGGCCCAGAGGGGCCTCACAAGTTATCTCAGCCTAAATGTCATTCACTAGTCTCCCCCAGGCACACCGGTTGGGTATAGATCCAATTCTCAGCTTAACTAATGTCAAGTACATCTTAACGATTTGCAAATCAAATCTCCGGTGCTCAGCGTTCTCCTCATTTTCAGATCTATAGTTATAGCTGATGAATGGATCCTGCCACCTCAATTTACAAGACACAAAACTCAATTTTTCTTCCAAACTCTGCCTTTTCCTCTGCATTTTCTTTCTTTCTTAATGAAACCACCATGCACCCTATCACATACATTAGAAATAGTAAAGTCACCCATGATCCCTTCTTTTCTATCCTCAGTTGTTGATTCAGTCTACCTTGTACTTGCCTCACATGTTAATCTCTGTCTTGCCTCACTTCAGATTCATCAATTGCCTGACATGGTCTCCCAACTAGTTCCCTGTCTTTAGTTTCTTCTGAATCCAGCCCACCCTTCTGAATTATACCAGATAGCTTTATAAACACAAATAGGATTAAGCCACTGTACTTCTTAAAAACACTTCATGACTCCTACCTACTTTAACATACAGACTCCTTAAGCACAATCAAATTTTCTAATTATGTAGCTCTAGAATGTCTTTGCAAATCACCCCCTACCAATCATATACATGATAAACTACTCTCTATATTTATCTTGCATTTTCACGCCACTAGGACTTTTCTGTTCTCTCTATATGGCACACATATTCTTAAAGCTCCAGCTCAGGGGTGCCTGCGTGTCTCACATGGTTAAACATCTGCCTTTGGCTTAGGTTATGATCTCCAGGTCCTGGGATGAAGCCCCATGTTGGGCTCCCAGCTCAGTGGGGGAGTCTGCTTCTCCCTCTCCCTCTGCCTGCTGCTCCCCCGCTTATGCTCTCTCTGTCTCTCAAATGAATAAATAAAATCTTTAAAAAGACCCCCCAAAAAAGACCCAGCTCAAAAGACATTTACTATGTAAAGTATTCTTAGTGCCACACCATGCAAAGTAGTTATCCCATTTGCTTTGCTATCATAGCATTTGCATACCCCTTATTAAGGTTTATGCCTCAATGCACTTATGCCTGAATCTCCCTCTTTACTGAGACTTCTTTGAGAGGAAGGACAGTGTAGCTCTGACATTAATCACAAAGCCTGATATATAATAAATTAGGAAAAAAAATTCTTGTGGAAATAGAAGAAGAAACATACAGAAGAGGGAGATTCCATCCTACTTTCTGTTTATGACTTGCCCAATCTTTTTTTAATCCCTTGTGTTAACAGTCATTTCATTCCAAACCAACACTCATGTCTACAAAGAGTGGAGGGTATACACCCTGACCGAGTCCCTACTCTGACAAATCCTTTTCTTTAGAACTTTTCAGCACTTATGGCTTAATCCATACTAATGATATAATTTTAATTTTTCCTGTCTTTGTCATATTGTTCCATGTGTTTACTTTTTTAACTCCTAAGTGGTTGGTAAATTGCAAGAAAGGGTTTAATTTTGTATTTCTTCTGTTTCATCTTGAAATATCTTGGTAAACACGTAGGTACATGATAGATCATATGATAAGCCATAAAATCAGCATCAATAAACCTAAAAGAATTGAAATCATACAGAGCATGCCTTCTGAGTACAATGAAATTAAATTATCAATAAATACAATATGATAAGCCAGACAAATTCACATACAGTTGACCCTTGAACAACACAAGGGGTTGGGGCACTGACCACCCCCACACTGTGCAGTTGAAAAACCACATATAACTTCTGACTCCCCCCAAAATTAAACTATTAATAGCCTACTATTGACCAGCAGCCTTACCAACAACATAGTCAATGCACACATTTTGCATGTGACATGTATATATTTTGTTCTTACAATAAAAGAAGCTGAAAGAAATAAGGTTATTAAGAAGATCATAAGGGGGGCGCCTGGGTGGCTCAGTTGGTTAAGCGACTGCCTTCGGCTCAGGTCATGATCCCAGACACCTGGGATCGAGTCCCACATCGGGCTCTCTGCTTGGCGGGAAGCCTGCTTCTCTCTCTCACTCCCCCTGCTTGTGTTTCCCCTCTGGCTGTGTTTCTCTCTGTCAAATAAATAAAATCTTAAAAAAAAAAAAGAAGATCATAAGGAAGGGAAAGTTCAATTATGGTACTGTCCTTTATTTTAAAAAAAATGTGGAGTACCCAGCTAGCTCATTCAGTAATGCATGCAACTCTTGATCTCATAGTTGTGAGTTTGAGCTCCATACTGGGTGTAGAGATTACCTAAAAAAATAAAATCTAAGAAAAAAAAAGTATGTGCATTAAAAAAATTCATTTAAGTGGACCTGTGCAGTTCAAGTTCATATTGTTCAAGGATCAACTATATTTAGATATTAAATAATAGAAAAATAAATTATGTTTTATATGGTAGCATATGATTAGAAAATAAAATTTAAAAACAGTTTGATATAGAATAACATCATAAACAATGGAATGCTTAGGAAAAAATTTAACAAAAGAGGCAAGACCTCTTTATTATGAAGTACAAAACAGTGCTGACAGAAATTCAATGACCTAACTAAATGAAACGATGTACCATATTCATGGATTGTAACACTCAATAATGTTAAAATATATATTTCTCCCAATTTTGATTTTAGGGTCAACACACTCCCAGTCATAATCCCAGTAGACTTAAAAAAAGAGCCAAGCTGATTATAAAATATATATAGGAATATAAAAGGATATGAAAATGCAAACGGAGAATCTAGATTATCCAAAGAAATTTTGAAAAGGAAGAACAAACTTAGGGAACTTACAATAATTGACTTTTAAGACCTACTATAATGTCATAGTAATCAAGATAGTGTGGCATGAAGATCAATAAAAATATCAAGAGAATTGAATAGAGAGCCCAGAAATGTCCTCTCACTTGTATGGTCATTAATTTTTTTAAGATTTTATTTATTTATTTGCTAAAGGGAGAGCGAGAGTACAAGCAAGAGAAGCAGTAGGCAGAGGCTAAGGGAGAATCAGGCTCCCCACTGAACAAGGAAACTGATGGAGGACTTGATCCCAGGACCCCGAGATCATGACCTGAGCCGAAGGCAGTCACTTAACCAGCTGAGCCACCTAGGCATCCCTGGTCACTGATTTTTGACAAAGTAGCCAAGGCAACCCATTGGGAACAGGAAAGGCTTTTCTATGAATGATGTTGGAACAACTGGGTATTCATATGCAAAGAAATAAAATGCAATTCTTACCTCACACCATAAACAAAATTAATTTCAGATGGAACACAGACCTAAATGTAAAAAGTAAAAGTATAAATCTTTTATGTGATAACATAGACTATCTTTGTTACTTGGGGGTAGACAAAGTTTCTAACATGGAAGAAAGCAATAACCTAAATGAAAATAATGATAAATTAGTCTTCATAAAAACTTGAAACTTTTGCTCAATGAAAGACATAATTTAGAAAATTAATGAAAAATCTTCACACTGGGAGAAAAATTTGCAAAACATATATCTGACAAAATATTTGTATCAATATGCATGCAGAATTCTGGAAACAATAAAAAGAAATAAACACTTTGAAAATGAACAAAATTGGTGCCTGGGTGATTCAGTCGGTTGAGCATCTGACACTTGGTTTTGACTCAGGTCATGATCTCAGGGTTATGGGATCAAGCCCAATGTTGAGCTCGATGCTCAGCGCAGAGTCTGCTTGTCCCTCTCCCTCCCTCTCTGCTCTTCACCCCTGTTCTTACTCTCCCAAGTAAATAGAATGCTCATAAAAAGAATTAAAAAACTTTTTTTTAAATAAAAAGAAAATGAACAAAAAGGACATAACAATGAGTTCAACATCATTAGTCATCACGGGAATGCACAATAAAAGCATAATCAGCTAACAAAATACACCCATAGATTTAGTCAAACTAACACCACTGAATGTTACTGAAGGTATGGAGCCACTGGAACACTCATACATGGTTGGTGGAGTGTAAAACCATACAATTACTTTGGAGAAAGATCCAGCAATTTCTTCTAAAACAAGACATGTGCCTACTCTATAACCCAAGAAGTCCCCTCATCAAGAGAAATGAAAACAAGTATGTACAAAAAAGGCTGTACAAGAAGGTTCATAGCAGCCTGAAATTGGAAACACAAGCATCCATCAGTAAGACAATGGATAAACAAACTGAGGAATCTTCAGTCAGTGAGATATTACTCAGCAATAAAAAAGAAAGTACTGGGGCGCCTGGGTGGCTCAGTTGGTTGAGCGACTGCCTTCAGCTCAGGTCATGATCTCGGAGACCCGGGATCGAGTCCCACATCGGGCTCCCTGCTGGGCGGGAAGCCTGCTTCTCCCTCTCTCACTCCCTCTGCTTGTGTTCCCTCTCTCGCTTCGTTTCTCTCTGTCAAATAAATAAATAAAATCTTTAAAAAAAAAATAAATAAAAAAATAAAAAAGAAAGTACTAAAAAAAAGTCACAATGTGGATAAATCTGGAAATAAAATATCCTGAATGAAGAAAGCCTTACATGAAAGAATATGTATTTACATGAATTTCTAGAGCAGTTAAAACTCATCTGCGGTAGGAAAAAGAGAACAGTATTTTCCTGTGTAGTGTTGGAAGACCAGGGAGTGGTAAGGGGACTGGAGATAACTTTATGAGGTGATATTAGCATTCTGTACTCTAATTGCACAGATTTGTGCTGTTGTGGAAACTCCTTGAATGGTAACACTCAAGATACTTGCATTACACTGTATAGATATTTTATGTCAAAAAAATACAACCAAATATTAAACTCAAATTAAAACTAGTATATTTTAAGAAAATACAATGTTGTATACAATTTACTATCAAATACATTAAAAATAATTTGGACTGATATAAGGATAGAGAAATGGATTAACTGATAAATGTGATAAAGCAAGTGAAGTTAAATGTTATTTGTAGAATCTAGGTGGTGCGTGTTCATGGTACAATTCTTCCTACTTTTCTGTATGTTTGAAAAGTGCATAGTAAAATGTTGGAAGAAGATTGAATAAAATGTGGCACATTTAGGAGATATTAAATAAATGAACTCTGGGGTGCCTGGGTGGCTTAGAGGGTAAGCCTCTGCCTTTGGCTCAGGTCATGATCTCAGGGTCCTGGAATCAAGGCCCATATCAGGCTCTGCTCAGCAGGGAGCCTGCTTCCTCCTCTCTCTCTGCCTGCCTCTCTGCCCTACTTGTGATCTCTCTCTGTCAAATAAATAAATAAAATCTAATAAAATAAAATAAAATAAAACTTTTAAAAATAAATAAATAAATTAATTAATTAATTAATTAGTTAAATGAACTCTTTTTGCTACGCATATTTATTGGATCTCATGAGAACACAAGGAATGCCTTTTGGCTACAGAGTACCAAAGTTAGTTACATAATAACTATGACTACCATTTACATGGAAATAACTAACTTAAATTTTTAGATTATCCAGGGAACCAATATTCATGTTTCTTAAACTGTCTTAAAATGAATTTGAAATTGCAGTATATATCCACAAGATTCAATCTTCCTGGGGCGCCTGGGTGGCTCAGTTGGTTGGGCGACTGCCTTCGGCTCAGGTCATGATCCTGGAGACCCGGGATCGAGCCCCACATCGGGCTGCCTGCTCAGCGGGAAGCCTGCTTCTCCCTCTCTCACTCCCCTTGTTTGTGTTCCCTCTCTGGCTGTATTTCTCTCTGTCAAAATAAATAAATAAAATCTTTAAAAAAAAAAAAAGATTCAATCTTCCTGTCCATATGTCTCTGTAAAAATACATTTGAGAGAATATACTCTGGTTTGCTGTCATGATGAATTAAGTATGGCTTTACATTTCTAATGTCTACGGCTTGTTTTGATACAGAGTAATTCAAAAGCACAGTCGATCATCTTCCTGAATTTAGTAAAAAAGATATGTAAAATAATCTATTAATTTTTAATGAATGTTTTATATATATGATTGACACAAAAGGTTTTTATCTTTATAAAAGAGCAAGATCTATGATGAAAAATTTGATTGGCTAGGGTATGGCTACCCTGGGTTTTACCTTAGAGTAATAACATTTCTTTACAGACTGAAGAATTGTAAATAATAATTATACTTAAAAATAGCTCCCTTTCAATGAGCTAATGATACCAGTTCTGACACTCATTCCTTCCTGCCAGTGTCCCTAACCTCCTCCTTAACAAATGAAAAGTAAATCACAACTAATATTGGTTGAGCACTTGTATGTCAGAAACAGTCCTATGCTCTTTACATGTTATTCCTTTTAATTATTACTTCTATACATGGGAGTTTGATTCTGTTTTACAAATAGCAAATCCAAGGCTAGGGAAGGTTAAGCATTGTGCCCAAGGTCACAGTTGATAAAGATCAGGGTTAGTAAGAGTCTGATTCCAGTTCACTCATCTCCTTACCTTAATACTTAGTGAAACTGGGATTAGAATCCATCTTTGGACATTTCACATTGTGCTCTTTCCTCTAAGTATCCCTTATTAATGCTAGAAGTTATGATTCTTAATCTAAGATGTTTGACTGATCCTGAATTCCTTTAGTCAAATAAACATCCAGCTTTCAGACAGGAAGGAAGAAGACAGGAAGGAAGAGACAGGAAGAAGACAGGAAGGAAGACAGAGAAAATAGAGGCAACATTCAATGGCTTTCTATTTGCTCTCTATTTAGTCTAAATGTTTGTTGGGCATTTTGTCTTCAGCTCAAATATACCTTTAGTTTCATCACAATCTGAATTGATTTTCCTAAATCTATTATCTCTGGGAGAAGAGGGGCCAAGTCCCCTTGAATTCCTGAGAAGAAGCCCAATATATGTTATCGGATGCTACTTGCTTCCTTCCTATTTAGTCTTCCCTTCTGAGCAACAGCTATAGATTTTGGGGTGTTTTCCCCCAATCTAATCCCAAAAAAGTGGGAAATGTTTTATCCCCAAGTAATTACAAATTTCTGATATAAGACATTTGAGAAAAGCCCAATTCCAAATTACTAATACAATGTCATGACTCTATAAGAGGCAACCTGGGGGGCGCCTGGGGGGCTCAGTCATTAAGAGTCTGCCTTCAGCTCAGGTCATGATCAGAGTCCTTGGATTGAGCCCCACGTGGGGCTCCCTGCTTGGCAGGAAGCCTGCTTCTCCCTCTCTCACTCCCCCTGCTTATGTTCCCTCTCTCGCTGTGTTTCTCTCTGTCAAATAAATAAAAATCTTAAAAAAAAAAAAAGAAGCAACCTGGGATTCCACTACTCTCTTCACTTCAGCCCTTCATTGTCTAACCAGAAGTACGGATTAAGTTAATATGATCCCAAAGAATAAAAGGAAATTCTGGGGTGCCTGGGTGGTTCAGTCGGCTAAGCGGCTGACTCTTGATTTCAGCTCAGGTCATGATCTCAGGGTCTGAGATAGACCTCTCTGTCAGGCTCCACACTCAGTAGCGAGACTGCTTTAGGATTCCCTCTCTCAGGGTGCCTGGGTGGCTCAGTTGGTTAAACATCTGCCTTCAGCTCAGGTCATGATTCCAAGGGCCTGGGATCAAGTACCGCATCTGACTCCTCGCTCAGTGGGGAGCCTGCTTCTCCCTTTCCTGCTCCTCCTACTTGCACCTTCTTTTGCTGTCAAATTAATAAAATCTTTATCCTTTTGTAAAGATTTTATTTATTTACTTAATTGACAGAGAGAGAGAGAGAGAGAGAGAGAGAGAGAGAGACAGCAAGAGAGGGAACACAAGCAGGGAGAGTGGGAGAGGGAGAATCCCACCAAGCAGGGAGCTGGAGGGGAGACTTGATCCCAGGACCCTTGGATTATGACCTGAGCTGAAGGCAGATGCTTAACAACTGAGCCACCCAGGTGCCCCTAAATAAGAGCTTTAAAAAGGGGGGGCACCTGGTGCCTCAGATGGTTGGGCGTCTGTCTTCAGCTCGGATCATGATCTCCAAGTCCTGGGATTGAGCCCTACATCAGGCTTCTGGCTAGCTCAGCAGGGAGCCTGCTTCTCCCTCTCTGCCTCTCTCTATCTCTCTCTGAAATGAAAAAATAAAGCCTTTGGGGGGGGGGGAGGTATTGTCTCTTATTTCCCCTGCCCCTGCACTCTTTCTCTCACTCAAATAAAGAAATCTTAAAAAAAAAAAAAAAAAAAAGGAAATTCGTTTATTTTGTCAGAAGGCAGTGATTCACCTCCTTCATTTCTGGAGGGTAGGCCCCTCTGGGTGACCCAGGGCAGTACAATAGGCCAGGTCTCAGGAGAGATCTAGGACCATCTACTTCAATATGATTCTGTAGGTAACCAGAGAGATGCAACAACAGTGACATGTTGGAAAGCAGATGCTAATGAATCCTTCTGTACCCACTACAGAAGGCAATCTCAGCTTGAAAGGACCCTGGCCCTTATAAGGTGAATGATACATGGAGACAGAACAGTAAAGCCTGTGTGGTACAGGATGCCATGGGCCACGGGCAGATTGTTTTATTGTTTTAGAATTAATCTTAAAAAAACGTGTATGAATAAAGGATTGAGTCAAGTGATACTTGTATGTCATAGGAGCTTTTAATTTTCATAGGATTTGGGTCTTATATGTGTGTTTATAAGCTAATAATTTATAGAAAAAGAAATCTATAGGAGAATCCCTCATTAGAATCAATTAAGATTGGAATTGGTTGGTTAATTGGCAAAGTCGGCTAAAGTAGAGAATGGTGGGGCACCTGGGTGGCTCAGTCGGTTAAGCAACTGCCTTCGGCTCGGGTCATGATCCTAGAGACCTCGGATCGAGTCTCACATCGGGCTTCCTGCTCGGCGGGAAGCCTGCTTCTTCCTCTCTCACTCCCCCTGTTTGTGTTCCCTTTCTGGCTGTGTTTCTCTGCCAAATAAATAAAATTAAAAAAAAATAAAGTAGAGAATGGTAAATTTTATTTTTATTTATTTATTTGTTTGTTTATTTATTTATTTATTTATTTATTTATTTAAGAGAGAGAGAGAGAGAGAGAGAGCCCACGAGCAGGGGGAGAGGCAGAGGGAGAGAGAAAGGGAGAAACAGACTCTGCTGAGCAGGAAGCCCAACACCAGCCTCGATCCCAGGACCCTGGGATTATGACCTGAACTGAAGGCAGATGCTAAATTGACTGAGCCAACCGGCTGCCCCTTGAAAAATTTATTTTAACAAAACCCTGTATGAACATTTAGTTATCAGTCTTTTGACATAAAGCCTAAGGCTCTTCTTTGAGTATGGTTCTACCAATAGATGGTCCAGATAGTCATTCGTAAATAAACCACATGTATAGTAGCAGTAATAGTATTAATAATAATAGTTGAGCACTTGCTATGTGTCAGGCACTATTATCCCTCCCCGTATCTGTTGGACGTAGCAATTATTATCATTCTCACTTTATTTTTTTTTATTTTATTTTTTTATCATTCTCACTTTATATTCAAGGTTAAGAAACTTGCCTAAGGATATACAGTCAGTAAATGGTAGAGATAAGATTAAAACACAGGTTGTCTGGCTCCCAAGTTTATACTCTTAACCAGCACATCATCTCTAATCTCCATTTCTGAGTGTCCTTAGGGAAGGGCTTTAAGAAACCTTTGACATTTATGAAGCAATCTAGGAATCCTTCCATATTCTTATGATTTTTTCAAAACTTTAAGTTGTTTCCCCCATACATACTTTAACAGCAATTCTTATTAGCCATTCATTTGTATTAAATTTTTCCAAAGCATCTTCATGAAAATAAGGGTTTTTTTTCAATATACATTGCATCAATTTATGAAACATTTAGTCAAAAGTAAAATTAAAACTGTACTTACAGGGG
>PITA01005705.1:50519-107952 GCA_004023965.1 Spilogale gracilis | reverse complement strand
AGAAAAGGAGGGAAGTAAGAGAAGGAGGGAAAGAAGGAAAGAGAGAATGAAGGAAGGGAGGAGGTAAGGGAGGGAGGAAGAAAGGAATGGAAGAAAGGAGAGAGAGGGGGGAAAGGAAGGGAAGGAGGGAGGGAAGGAATGGATGGGGAGGGAGGTGAGTGAGGAGAAGAAAAACAGAAGAAAAGAAAAGGAAAATAAAAGGAAGAATGGAGGGAAGAAAGGAGTAAACCGAGGGAGGGGAAGAAGCAAAGGAGGGAAGGAAGGAAGGGAAGGAGGGAAGGAAGGAAGGAGGGAGGGAGGAAAGGAGAGGGAGGACATGAAGCATGAGTCCTGAGGCTGTAGAGGAGTGCAGATGTACCCCGGCAGTTGTAGACAACCTAATACTCCTTGCCAAGGAGGTAGAGCTTTTCCCAGTAAATAATGAGTCACCATTGAAGGGTTTTAAACAGGAAAGAGGAGGTGATGTGGTAAAATAATGTATTATAGAGACACCAGTTTGGCTATCCAGAGACACCAGTTTGACTATCCAGTGTTGAATGATCTAGGCAAGGAAGGTATGGGGCCTGAACCAGAGCAGTATGGTAGGCAGGGAGAGGAAGAGATGAGTCTAAGAAATGCTGACCGGGAATGGAGGAGAAGGGGCGGCGGCGTCCACCAAGCATTTCCACCATGCTCAACATCATGCCAGAGGTTTTGAAAACACTATGCTATTTAATCCTCAAAACCCAGAAAGGTAGGTGCTCTCCCATTTTGTGGCTGAGCAAAATGAGTCAAAGAGAGGTTAAGGAATTTGCACAAATCCCACAGCTAGAGACTTGTAGAGCGAGCTCCAGACCCAAACCTTCAGCCACTAGGCCAGAGAGATCCCTATGAGAGAGTCACACCAGATATGAATCCTATTCCCTTCACGGAGCCCATAATCCAGTGTTTTTAAATCTTTTCTTTCAAAGCAGCAGAAATACTATAAGAAATCAGTCTGAATTTCAGGTTTGGACAAATGGGTAGACAGTGGTACCATTAATTATAAGTAGAAGAGGGGATGCTTGTTTGGGGTGAGGTTCCATATGAGGCATTGCGTTTGAGTAGCTATGGCGCCATCCCAGGGGCACTGTTCAATGGGCTCCTGGACATGCAGGCTGGAGGTTCAGAAGAACCTAGATGGATATTTGGGAATAAAATTGGGAATTAAAGCTGAGGATTAGGCAAAAGGCCAGGAGCAGTGGATCTCAAAATGTTCTTCAAAGCTTAGGGTTCTACCAAGGTGCTCCGGGAGCAATGGGGACATGCCCCCCCCCGCCCCCAATGCCCACCAGATCAGAGCCTTCAGTGTACAATTTCATTAGTTCTGCTTCCAGGTAAAGAGTTTAAGAAGGACAGATCGGAAAATGGATGGACGGACGGACAAGGGTACAAATAAGGTGCACACACTAGACCGAGAATTCTTTGGTTCAAAGGTTCATACAAGCACCCCAGATGTCCCAAGCCCAAGTCATGCCAAAAGACTACCAGAATATTTCAGATCGCCCTTCTCTAACAAAATGAACATTCTAGCAAAATGGCTGCTTTGGTTAATATTTGCTCAGGAGTTAATATGGAAAATCAGAGGCTGCCAATAACCCAATACAGGGCTTGTGGCCAGATGACCCTGAGAAGAGCAAGGGCCAAGACCTGGCACCCGGACCACACCTCCATCCCAGGAAACCTCCACCATTTACTGTCCTAATGACGCAGGGAGACGTCTGTGGGTCCACTCAGTGGGTCTGGCCCATGCAGCTGTTTCCAATAATATCTGACAGCAAAATTTCAAGCAGGAGGAAAATGACTTCTGTTTTATGTCAAAATCCAGCAAACAAGATGTGATAGTGAAATGTACTTGGATTGCACACATACCTCTCCAGCTTATTTCTTCCTTCTTTTTTTTTCTTGGGGGGACTAATAATTTAGTAAGACATAAAAATATATGTTTATCAGGTCCTGCCTAAATGTTCAACAGTGGACAGGAATATAAAACCACAAGAGCACCATCCCTCTACATACGTAGGATGTATTTTCCCCATTTTTGGCTCTAGGAATGTTTGTTCTGGCTACATCTGGGATGGAGATTTTTAAATTAATTTTTCATTTGGTGAGAAGAGCGTGTCATATTGAAAATGGTTCTCAGAGAACCTGTGACAGATGCTTTCATTGCCCAGTCATCATTAGATGAACCCACCGTTCATGAGTCCTATTAAATTTTTTGATCAAACTGCTGATGATTTCCAATGAGATAACTGAAACTAATTTTTTGAACTCTTCACATAAAAAGTGCTTCTCTAAAAATGGGGAAATCTGGGCAAATAGACCTTATCTATTCTCTGCACTCTAAGATGAGACTTCCAAGCTCTCTCTTGATGGTGTCTTCCTGTCTTTCCCCACCATTTCCTATCACAACCATCTGTGGGTAGGAAAATAGTAGAAACCACAGTTTATCTGTACAGTATCTCTGATAGTATGCCCATTCTACAGATGATGAAACTGAGGCTCAGTGATAAATAATCTGCTTGTGGAGATGCAAACTATGAAGCGACAAAGTCTGGGTGGAAACCTCTCTAATTACACACACACACATGTGCACATGCTCACACACACCCCATGTTGTCTGGCTCCCTGGAAATGCATGAGATCAGAACTGGTGAGCATTCTGATGTGCCATCAGTTATCACTGGCAACAATAACCACAGACATTTACTGAGTGTTTATTATGTGATAGTCATCTGCAAATATTTCATCTCATTCTTACAGCAGGATTAGGAAATTTAAGATTAAGAATCTTCTCAAATAGCAAGTGATGGATCTTGGACCCCAGCTCAGAAGGCTGAACTGCTGAGTCCAGGGTCCCTGTTTCTAACTCTCGCACCAAACTGTCCCCAGTGAGTGAGGGAGGCTGTGCGTTACTCCTCCTCCCTGGACTAAGGTCTTTGCATGTAAACATTCATCTGTTGGGTACCTCTGCTGTCTGAGTTACCTACGGCAGGGTTACTAAGTACCCCAAGACTGAGGGGCTGAAAATACCCCTTTAATTTGGCTCACAATTCTGCAGGCCAGGAATTCAGGAAGGGCTCTGCCGGCTGGTTCACATCTGATCACCGTGGTGTTGGCTGAGGTGGCCAGTGCTGGAAGTCCATTGCCAAGACAGCCTTGTCGACTATACATCTAGCCCCTTGGTATCCCTTGGCTTTTCCCTCTCCACATGGCATCTCATCTTCCAGGACCTGTGCCGTTTGGGCTTCTCATAGCATGATAGTCTCAGAGTAGGTGGGCTTCTTTTATGGCGGCTGGAGAGAGTTCAAGCTCCCCGAGGAAAAAGCTACAAGTTTTCTTCTGACTCTGTACAATATCACTTCTGTCTCTTGTCGAGCAAGGTGCTCAGGCGAGCCCAGATGCAGGGGCAGCGGGGATTCCTCAGTGGGAGGAGTTGCTGGGAACCCATCCCACCCTAAGCCAGCACGTGGCATCGTGGAGCGAACACTCATGTACCTCAGAGGCCACACAGGGAACGGAGGGCCCGGAGTCTCGGTAACCGACGGCCTGCTCAGAGCCTCTCCTGGCTGATCTGCTAGTCTCAACAGTAGAAGCAAGAGTAGCAAGAACACCAGCAGCTGTCCCTTACTGAGCTCTCACTCCATGCCAGTCACTGTCCTCAGCACGTACATTTAGCAACACCGCGATCCTCATCACAGTCCTGTAGTAGGTATCATTATGTTTATTTCCATTCTACAGAAAAGACAACTGAGCCACATGAAAGTGATCTCACCTGTCTGAGATGAGATGGCTTGGAAGGAAGGACAAGAGGGAGTTTCCATAGCCTGTGCCTTTCATTTCTCCACTGCCTAAGTTACCCTTTGAGGCAAGGGTTCAACTTTTTTTTTTTTTTAAGATTTTATCAACTTTTTTTTTTTAAATGGTTTTGAAAACCACCAGACTAGGTGATCTCTACCAATCTGACTTCCTTAGGCTTTGACAACCACAAGACTAAAGCTGCACCAATAGAAACATAGTATCATAGCAGTCAGCAAGATTCTCTCTCCCTCTGCCCCACCCCCACCATTCACCAGTGCGTGCGCTCTCTCTCCCCCCCAAAGAAAAAATATCGAAGCAAATACAGAAGAAAAAGCAAAAAGAATACGGAAGCCGTTGCTTCTGGAAACAGGGTGGATGGAGGGTGTAGAGAGCACCAAGAAATAGTTGGGTTTTGTTGGAAAATCCAGCATTATTTGATGCTTAACTACACACACATACAAAAATCATTTTAAATAAAATAAAACATAGCTTCCCAGTATACTTTTAAAATGTAATTAGACTTTCATATCAACTGTATGAATTCCCCACAGCTCAGGAGAGCATCTAAAGTGAGCAACAGCAGACTGGTTCCCTGTAGGACGCTGGGAAACCTCACCCAGAGTTTTAAGTCCATTCAGGGGGCTGGAAGGAGGCCCTTACCCCAACCCCACAGGCACCAGGGCTCTAAAGGCTCCTACACTGGGCTCCTACCCCTGGCTCCGCCTGGCCCATTTCTTCTCCACGTGCTTCAATTTCCTGCTCCAGACTCAGCTGTTTTTAAAAGGAAAAGGTCAGGTGTGAGTGCTATTTCTGGGCATTCACATTGGGTGAAAACGATTTGGGCAGATTTGGGTTTATTGCCTGAGCCAGGTAAACATGAAATCTCCCCAGTTCAAATACCACAGGCAGAACTGTGTGTGTGTGTGTGTGTGTGTGTGTGTGTGTGTGTGTGTGTCTTTCTCTGTATCTCTCTCCTCTCTTTGTCTCTCTCTCTCTCTGTCTCTCTCCCCATCTCTCCCCCACCTCTCTCAGACACACAAACTTTCCCACCAAGTCCAGCCATCTGAACTTATATCCAGGTAAAATTTACTAAAGTTTACATAAAAGTCCCCAGCTTCAGCATGATGAGCACGTCAGAACTGTTGCCGGCGGTGAGATGCTGAATCAGATCCGCAGTGCACGCTTCTCTGTCTAGATTGATTGGAAACAGGCACACATGGCAGTGTAGAGGAATCTAGGTAATCCACAGTTATGTGTTCCTTCCGCTGGTACAACAGAGGCCGGGAGAGGTCGTCCACTGTGCCGAGCGCAGACATGGGGGGGCTGTTCCCAATCTCCAAGGAGGCGACCACACAGAGCTGCTTACACTGACCAACAGCCAGTGTGGGAGGATCACATCAATCAATTAGCAAAATGTGTATGTGGCAGGCATTGCGAAACCATCATGTGCAAATAACAGTTTTAAGTGCAAAACATGATAATAAAATCTATTAACCATGCTCGGCTCGGTTGAGTTCCTCTGTGACCTTCAGTGACAGAATGTTCAGCTGTCATTCAAAGGCCACTGCAGACTGATGTGGACAATCTCGAGGCACTAGAGGCCACAGTCAGCTCAGAAATGAACCCCAGGTCCCATCCATAATAACAAGACAGCATACATTTAGACAGCACGTGACCATCTGCCAGCCCCTTTCAAATACCTGATTAGTTGGCTTAGTCGCCCCTGTAAGTCTGGGGAGCACGTGAGAGGCAGGAAGGCACAGAGGAACAAGGAGGAGGCTGACCGAGATCTACCCTTGGTTCTACCACTTCGGGGCTTGTTTGAAAGCAGCAAGTTCATTTCCCTCCAACAGATGCACTGTATGTGAACAACAACCACTATTGCAATCCCTACTTTTGTGGATGGTCAAACCGAGGCTTGGACAAGGTAAGTAATTCACAAATATAAGTGGAAAAGTTGGGATGTGAACCCAAATCTATTTGTCTCATTTCCAGTCCAGTGCTCCATACTGCACTTCTTCCTAAGAGGCCTGCTGGCCCCACTTGCAGTTCCATAACAGTTAGGATTTAGGGAAGGTCTACAGCAATCCAGCACCCCAGGATTCTTTCTCATGGAGCCCAGGAAAGAAGGTGCTGGTGTCCAGGGTGGGCATTTAACTCCCTGCCATCCGCCTTCCATGACCCAACTGCTGTCCTTCACTGTGCCAAACTTACTGGCAATGATCAGAGGGACATTGAGACTATACATCTATATGAAGGCATACAGAGATGCTCAAGCCTTTTACTCAGGCCGCATCTCCTCTCACTCTCCCCCAAGCTCACTCTGACCAGGCTGCTGTCTGTCCCAGGTGCTGGTCCCTAAACACACGGGATGCTTCTGCTTAGGTCCCTTGCTCTGGCTGCTCCCTTTGCCTGAAGACTTCTTGGTCCTGAGAGCCACGTGACAATACTTCCACGCAGCTCATCACTGGAAGGGTAACCCTTCACTGACAGCTGCTGTTAAAACCTATGCAATGACACTCATTAAAAGTCAGGGTAAGGAAAACTTTGAGGGGGGCAATCATGACAGGTATAGGGATGAGCACAGTGGGGTTCTGCAGTGGGGGAGAAGAGGGCCCTCAACTCCGACCAGAACAAGGGAAGGGGGAGTTGATAGCCCAGGAGCAGGGTGGGTGGGCATCAATGCTTGGAAATGAAGAAGACACATCAGGGTTAGGGGGAATTAGAGCTAAACAGACCTAACGGGACTCTTGGTGAAGGCAGGACTGGATGGTGAGATGTCACCATCTGGAGAATGAGAAACCCAATCAGATATCAGGGATGGGGGATTCTGGCCAAACTGACTTAGCAGGATCCTTGCTAAAATCAGAGAATGCAGAGATGAACACAGAAATCCTAAAGTCGAAGCCTGGCGGAAAAAGAGCTTGACCTGAGTTTGGTCGAGGAGAGAATCGTCATCAGGCTCTCTCTTGCTCCACCCGCCCCCCCCGTGGGCATCACAACTGCACCTCTCCCCATCCTTACTGGGTACTCCAGATTCCCCTCCCCTGCTCTGTTCTCCCCACAGCCCTTAGTGACTCCTAAATACACAGAAACATTTATCTGGTGTGCTCACACGTCACTATCTCCCATCTCTGGACGGAAGCCCCGTGAGGGCGGGGATCTGGGTCACTTTTGTTCACTCAGTGTCCTCTAAATGCCTAAAATGGCATCAGGCATAGAGATGTTCAACAAATATTATAATAAGGAATAAGCGGATGGATGGATGGATGAACAGATGGACAGAAAGATGGATGGATGATATGCAAACAGAGAGATGGACAGAATTGTTCTACTTTCTCCCCTAGGATCATACCAGGGTGGGACCTCCCTCCTTGGCGGGCTTCTCTCTGTGGGTCACATGGACACCAGAGTCTCAAGCAGATTTTGAACCTGATTGCCCAGTGCTCAGTCTCTTTCCCTGGATCCCAAAGCCTCTGGATACGTGCGCGCGCGCACACACACACACACACACACACCCCAAGTCCTTGAGATTTCAGTCAAACACGGGCCCATGAGACAGCAGTGCAAGCAAAGTCATTGGAGCAGAAAGACTATTTCGCTCGGCTCAGATCTACAGAGCACGGACACAAATGAAAAAAAAAAAAAAAAAGAAACAGCTTGAACAGCATGGCCGGGAGACCAGAGAGGCTTCACTGAACCTCATTTCTCCACGACGGGGGCAGCTTACTTGGGGCCAGGCTGCCACCAAGCCGAATCTACCATGACAAGCTGCCGGAGGACGGGAATGGAGCCTGCTGAATCAACGCTTCTGTCTCCCGGTGAGAAAAGCTACAGCTACGGCCGCGGGGCTGAGCCTCCCAGGACTCCGGGCTCTGAATTCAGGCCCTAGACTGCCATGGACCCACGACGGGAGTCAGGACAGAGCCAACAGCGAGGAAGAATAGCTCCGGACAAGAGTAGGCGCACAGATGTCCCCGCTTTATATGAAAGTCTCCCAAACGTGGCTTGTACACCAGGGATGGCTCCAGGTGGCCTGGGAGACTAAGAGGACAAAGCCCACAGCATGTGGGTCGTAGGATAGAACGGCCCGCTGTATAGACTGAATGCCTAAAAATTAACAACTAGAGAAATAAAGATGGTGTGTCTCACCCAGGGGCCCCAGGCCGTTGTCAAAACTAGTGCAGAGAACTCTCTGGACTGGAATGAAGCGACATTTACGGTTCGGGCCGTGGAAAAGGCAGGGTGCAAATAATCCACACTGTGTGATCCTATTTTTGTTCAGGAAATGTGTATATACCTGTGAGGATGGGATGACGGCTGATTCAAACGCCTATTTACTACATTTTCTCAATTTTCCACAAGTATAATTTTGCCCCAAATCACACAGCATTCAGACTGCCAGCGACTACGTGGAAGGAAAGCTGCCCATCCATGGAACAGCCCGTTCCCCCCGCCCGTGCCGACACACAGAAGCTGCAGTCGTGCGGGCGCCTGGACACACGCCGACCCTGTGTCCAACCAGCTGCAGCTGAGCTGGTTCTTCCCGGCAAAGATCTTGGCTATCCAAGCTTCTTTCCTCCCTCCCAAAATTGCTGAAGTCCCACATGTCTGGACCTGAGGCCACCCAAGGTGGGACACAAAGCCCCTGGGCCAGCTCAGCTTCTTCTCCAACACATGACAAAGCGCCTCGTCCCAAAGGCACGTTTTTGTGTCTCTCCTCCTCAGCACATGCTGGTTGCCTCACCAGGGATGTTCATTCCTTCCAAAGTTTTCCCAGAAAATGTCTCTTCACGTGTCAAAATCCAGCTCAAATGACACCTCCTCCATGAAGCCTTCCCAGACTCTCTCAGAGAAGCATTTCCTAAGACCTATATTTACCTCCAGCCAAAGTGGACCTCAAGCAGGCCACACCCTGAGCCCGCTGGTGGAGGTTTCTCTACAATGGTTTCCCTCCATCTCAGAGTACAGGTATTGGAGATCTATTTTCCAGAAGATACTTGCATCTGATGAGGGTGCGAGGGTGCCGATGTATAGCTAGAAACTTGAGCTGGGAGGAGAGGGGGTAGATAAGTGTCAAAAGTCCCCTTGAGAATAACAAATCACTAACTTCTATCTGGCCAAAGCCTTGCTTTGGGACAGGTGAGCGGTCTTCAACTGTAAGCCCCCAGGGGGCATGTGGGGGACCAGGGGAGCCCTCCCTCCACTGGGAAGCGCCCTGTTACTTCCTGCCTTATGAAACCATAACCTTTGGCATTAAGCAATGGTACATCTTCAAATAATGTCAGCTGGAAAATTTTTGTCCATCACAACACAATTCCACCGCGACAAGCACAGGCAACCCTGTGGCTTCACCTCCTCAAGTCACTATAGAAGGAGCAAAGAAGGTGTGTGTTGGGTGGGGAGAGGTCATGCGAGGACATTCTTCCCTGCTTTGTCAAGACTCAGCCTGGGGAGACTTAAGATTGCATCTCTTGGGACACCTGGCTGGCTCAGTGGTTAAGCATCCATTTCTTGGTTTCAGCTCAGGTCAGGATCTCAGGGTCCTGGACTTCAGTCCCCAGTTGGGCTCTGCGCTGAGCATGGAAGTTGCTGGAGATTCTCTTCCTCCCTTTCCCCTCTGCCCCACCCCTCCCCACATACTTGTGCTCTCTAAAGTAATAAATCAGAAAGAAAGAAAGAAAAGAAAGAAAGAAAGAAAGAAAGAGAGAGAGAGAGAGAAGGGGAAGGAAGGAAGGAAGGAAGGAAGGAAGGAAGGAAGGAAGGAAGGAAGGAAGGAAGGGAGAAAAACTACACCTCTCTCTTCTCTCTCAATGAGAGCCTTATTGTGGCCCCCTGCGCTACGCTGAGGGCACAGAGCCTTCCCCATCATTGTCACCTGCCCAGTAAGTACCATGGGGATGTCACTGCAAGGCCAACCCAGTCTTTGGGGCTTCATGCTTCCGACCAGTCCCTACTGGGTGAAGAAAGGGCAGCGAGCCAGGCCTCATCCCTTAATTACACACAGCAGGCTGATGATCAAGGAGTAATTGGACGGACGGCGCTCTGCACTCTGATGAGGCACTAAATGCCCCCAGTGAACCACGGCCACTCTCCTCTGGCCGTGCTTTAACTGAGAATCTGTAACATTATGTATATAATCCCGGGTGGAGGGGCAGATGTATCCAAGCTTGCAGACTCACATCAATGGCCACTAGAATTTTCAAACCCAGCACATTTAATTCGGAGTGTAAGTGGCAAACGCCTCGTTCAGTTGAAAAACAAAGAACAAAATTGTGCGTGACCCAGCTCGGCACCTTTGAATTATGCCATTTGTTAAGTATACTCCGCGTGCATATAATTAATCCAATTTGCCTCCGTGAAAAAGAGATCTTTTCCCTTAATGATGCAATAGTAAAATTAACCAGTTCGGTCCTCAGCCCACATTCTCTTGGGTCGGTCGCCATGCTGGATGCTGTCTGCTGGGGGCCCTTGGAAAGTTTTTGCAAAATCACAGGGGAAAAAGAAAAAAGAAAAAAAAGGATTAGCTAAAAGGAAACATCAACATGTCTCCTATTACATTTAAACTGGGTTGTGCTCACGTACAAGTATTTTTCCTTGTGTGCTGTGGGCCCAGGACTAGGTTCGCCTTCACGTGCAGGCACCTGATACAGGTTGTTGGAAAAAATCCCGGTAAAAGGGAGCATTCATGTATTAGTCATGGAAGAGATTTGCATTTAGATGGCATTCTTAGTGTGGCAAATAACTCAGTTCAGCCATCGAAGACATACAATCGAAACACAGCCTTGCTGCGCCCAACATTATTACAGAGCAGAGATTTCCATGCACGTCCCACTTTGCCTGGATGGCAGGGCAAATCCATGGGTTCTAGCTCTAGCAACGTGCAGGCCGGGTTAATAAAGATCTGTATGCTGCTTCCCAGGTACGCTGCCCTTTACAAATTCTGAGTCTCCTTTGCATGTGTTGGAAAAGAGAAGAAGAGACACCGTTTTTGCTAGCAGAGGATTTCAGTTTCAATTTTACCTGCTTTGCTTGACAGGAGCTTCTAGAAGTTTTGCAACAGCTGCTGGAATTAGATATGAACCCAAACTCCACCGGTAGGCTGGGTAGGACCTGAGTGCTTTAAACTACCTTCCAGGGGCTCTCCACAGCTTACAAAAGAAAACCACAAGCTCTTGGGCAGGGCTATCCCAGGCCAGCTCATATGTCTTGTTCTGTGCCGACCCGGATTCTTGTGCTGCAGGCAGAAGGGGATGTCTGAGCTTGGCTAGTAGATGGGAAGGTCTCAAATCCACAGCATCCACAAAGCAACTGTACTGTCCCTGGGACCTTCACAGCAGCCCCTATGTGAGGTTTGTGGCACCCGGAGCCTCCCCGTTCGACTCCTGACCCCGCAGGGTCACTTGCGGTCCTCCTCCATCAGCTCTCGGGTCGGAGGCAGAACCAGTCGCCCACCGGTGACTCTGCAGTACAGTCCTTGCACACCCCTGGGGTCTCCTCTGCTCCCCAGTCGTCCCCATCCCTGGCTTCTCATTTGGTTTCATCTTATCCCCTGGGCTTGTTTTCCTCCTGATGTGGCAGAGCAGCAGATTCTGAACAACACAGCATCTTCTGTGCGGTTCTGCCGTTCATTCAACAAACATCTCTGTGTGCCAGGCACAGCTCTAGGCAGGGGCAGTCTCAGAATGGCAGCGTGGAGATAAGAAAACACAGGGTCTTGGGGAGACTGCACATGGCTTGGGACACCCGGGGTGCAGAAGGCACCAGAAGCAGAACGAGGTGGCTGAAGGGCTGCATGGGCTGGGGGTCACGGTGCCCGATCTGAAGCCTTGCCAGGTCCAGTGGAGTTACTAGCAAATCCTGTGAGGTGCCCCCGTGACACATCAGGCACACAGCACGGGCTCAGTACCTGTCGGCCCTCATCGTCATCAAGACTGTGCACAATTTCACACGCACGGCAGTCACACATCCGGGAGTTAGAGCCACACTTGGAAGGCCATCCAAGGGGCCATCCAGGGGGCTGAGCCAGGGTGGCGCGGGGTGGGACCACAGGGGCAGTTCAGAACAGTCACTCCAGTGGCTGCACACAGAACACACTAGAAGCAGGCCAGACTGGGAGAGACAGCCAAGTTCAGGGGGCCAAGGCAGGGATTTCCACTTAGCCCAGCGGGATCTGAGCCAAGGGACCGGTGACGAGGAGGCAGAGGTTGGTGGGTTCTACAGACGCAGAGGGGCAGGATGGGAGGGCTGCAGTGTCGTGGTTAAGAACACAGGCTCTGGGTATGAACCCTGACCCTGCCATCTCCATTCTTCATGACCTTGAGCAAATAAGTGGACTTTCCAACACCTCCGTACTCTGGTCTACATACTGAGGACAAGGAACGAGACCCACCTCACGGAGTTGATGCCAAGGTTAAGTTGGTTACTGTATGTAATGCAGTTAAAATATTAACATAGTGTCTAGCACCGGCAAAGTACTGTGCAAATATTGCTTATGGTTCTAAGAAATGACAGGGCTTGAGGACCCCTGAGACGGACCAGAGGGTAAGAGTCTAAGAAGACAAGGTAAACGGGGGAAGAGAGGCACTTTTCTTGGAGGAGGATCCCAGAAGGAGTAGCAGGTGGGCAGGCCAAGGAAACAGAAGGTATCCGTGATCCTTAACAATACCAGCCTGCAGATAAAATGTACACATTCCCAAACTGGGAGATGATTTTGTTTGGAGAAAAAAAAAGGTTGGCCTGGCAGTTCAGACCGATGTTAGGTGCATGAATGTGGTTTAGTTAAACAAGAAAATTCAAGTTTCCTTGGATTTTTCTCTGAAGAATTCCACTGTGTAGAAAAGGCTCAGGAAGGAGGGTAAGCCGCATACCGGCTTCTTCTCTGACATCTAAAGCTGTCAGTCCTCGTGCCCTTGAAGCAGTTTCAAGAAACTTTTGGCAATTCTTGAAATAAAAGTAGCATCAAGAAATCAGCCACAATATCAAAACTAAGGCACGGGCAGTGTTGCTATGACAACACAGCTCCATTATTTTCAAATCCTATGGCAAAAATCTAGCCAGCAATGAAACTGAAAGGAAGCTTTCTGTCTTTTATTCACGGGAGGGAACGGAGCATGTCCTAAAATGTATCTTCTCATTTCCTTGAAAATTAGACAAGACCAAAGCAGCTGACTTTTCCAACAGTTCTGGAACAAAGAGAACCATTCTCTCTGGGTACATGGGGCAGTGAATTGTGTCAGAATTGGTCATCTGCAAAATCCTCACTCAGCGTCCTTCGTCTGGCCATAGCCCACCACTCTGCGGGAATTAGCTCACCTTACAATGAGGAAGGGAATGGGACGGGATACCTTACAATGAGTAAGGAAACAGGACCTATCTCTTAGGAGAACCCTGCCTATGCCACTGTTCAAAATTGTTTTTTTGCATGTAATTATATTAACCTAGGATCCTACTGAAGTTGCCTTACTGATTAACACGTGGCATTTGGATATACACCTCTTCACGGGCCTCCCAACCTCCCCTTGTGGAATGAATGCCTGTGAATTACAACTCGGTTAGAAGCAGATGCTAGCCCTCCAATCATAAATGCTACAAGTGGGCATGCCAGGTGGCACATGGGAGTCCTATGATGACTTTTCAACCAATTCCTGGTAAATATTTGAGGAAGAAAGATATCACGTCTATTTTTAAGTCAGGAGAAATGACAAGCACAAAACAGATTAGAAGCTGGGGCAAAGACATAAAGAAATTCAGGACCTTATGATAAATATTCATTAAATACCCAGAGTGCAATAGTTATTGGGTCAAGAGGCATAGTTCGTGGTTTGGAAGAGACGGTACATTCAATTCTCTTGCGTACACGAAACAGGTCGCTCCCCTTATACTTGTTAAACCTGCAAAGTCATTTTTTTTGTCCCGTGTCCTTAAATTTGAGGTACTCTCATTCTCTGCCACTCTTTACCCAGCTGATAAACATCTGTGTGCCCAAGCTGGAGGAGAAGTAGTTGTGACTTGAGGAAAATGGAGGTGTGTGTGTGCGCGCGTGTGTGTGTATGCATGTGTGTGCGTGTGCGTGCATGTGTGTGTGCGTGTGTGTGCGTGTGCGTGCATGTGTGTGTGCACGTGCATGCCATCTATGCGTTGTCATACCCTATTTTTTTTTGCCATACCATACTTTTTCTTTTCATACCCCAAGACAAACCTAAGGAGCTTGTTTTTACAGAGGAAATATTTGACTTTGGAAAATGAATGTCATTAACGAATGTAAAAAGTCAAAAGGGCAAAAGGGGCCTCCACAAGTCAATAGCAGAAATGATAAAACTGTATTGATCTTTGATTTAAAAAAACCCCAAAGATAAAAAAGGGGGTCCTATTTTAGCTCTAACAAAGGTGGGCTTTGGGTAAACTTCCCTTGCTTACTTCCCAAGCCCCAGAGCCTCACACAGAGGCAGGCAAGAGCAGGAACCCCCTTGGTTAATAGCCAGCCAGCCGGCTGGAGGTACACGGGGAGGTGACAGATGGCAGGCAGATTTGGGTTCCAGGATCCACCAGGATATAACAGATCATGTCTTGGGCTACGATATGAGCGGGTCTCTGGTACACCCGATTTGCAAAGTGCAATGCTAGATCATTTGTAGACGTCTGTGCATACCCATCAACCTCCTAGCAACTCCATTCCCGCCAGATGGAAGAAACAAGCCGCTGGGAATGACAGTGGCATTCACCTACGTGTCGTTTCCCAGAAAACAGTTTTTACCATCAATAAAGAACTGTGCCCCAAAGCTTGGAAAAAGAGGCCAGAACACGCTAAAAGCTGTGCAGAGAGCGTTTGAGGAGACACAGGCTGCTCCGCGAACATTGCCAAGCTTGGCAGCATCCACGCCCTCAGCGAGCAGCAGAGTCTAGGGACATAATCTCGTTGGGAGGAACCAGTTTTTCCACCATCTCTACAAAGACAGAAAATAAAGGCAACAGCTGGCTCGTAGGAAGCCGGATGAACCCACTGGCCCATCCCACTCTTTCCCAGGACTCATCCGCTGCGAACCTCAGTTCCTGAAGCTAGCTAGCATGGCGAACTCAGTCTTAGAGGAAGATGGTTTGGGTGTTGAAAACAAACAAAAAAGACTGAGAAAAGGGAGATTTTAGACAATCAACACAAGTCATTGTGTTAGCAGCTACCTCTCGTCCTTCCAATATTTTGGCTGTGTGTTTTCTTTTTAAAAATTCAAATGGCTATAATTATAAGTTAACTATCTGACAAGACCCAAGACAAACGACAGTAGACCTGTGAAAACCAATTATTCTGACATTGATTACTTCCTACATAGGAGCAGGGTATTGTAATTGAAGTTTGCTGGAAGCTCCCTCAGCCTCCTCTGATGTGCACCCAATTTGGCTACAGTTAATTAATGGGTGTTGGGGGAGGGGAGGGCAATGCTGGCTTACAGCTTAACATACAAATTAACTGACATGAAATAAACTAATATGTTTAATTTACACGTTATTAACTTACCAAACAGAGAGAAACAGGCATAGGGTTTAGGGAGCCGTGGCATTATATCAGCTAAGGGGATGTCACCCAGTTACCATAGCAACTGCCTCATTAGGTTTCCAGGGGACGCCAGTGCCTCGCATGGGGCTGAGGAGCAGTGGGCAGAGGATTCTAAACATCAAACGGGTAACCAGAAATATCAACTAGAAGTAGTGTTTTGAGGATCGGATTCAGAGGGAGCCGTTTATCGGCAGGTGACCTGACTCCAGCCTGCAGCCAGGAAAAGGCAGGGCTTGGAATCCAACATGCTGTCCTTTAGATAAGGAATTTGCCCTGGGAAGAGCATGAGCACCACAGGATGTCGACTGTTTTCATATCTGCAGATAGCCCACGCTTGCCTGAGCCTCTCATTCTTTGCACATGCTTTTCCTTCTTCCCGGGACACTCTTCCTTTACTCTCTTCACCTGCCTCATGCCTTGTGCCTGTTTCAGATTCAGCTCAGACGTCACCTCCTCCAGGCTGGCTAATCAAGCCTCGCACAGAACCTACTGCATCCTGTAAAAGCAACTGTCATTCTGCAATGTCACTGTGAATACCCCCACACCCCCACTGCGAGTGACAGCAGGGCTGTGTCATTCACTCTCCACCTGCAGGTCTTCGGCCAGTGGCACTGGCCATCTCCGGGAAGGTTGCTGGGGATGCAGGATCTCAGGACCTCTCTCCCAGCCTCCTGAATCAGAATCTGCATTTTAACAAGATTCCTGAGATTTGCATGCTCATTAGAGATTACAACACACCGTTCCACATTGTTGCCTCCCTAGAGTGTGGAAAATGGCAGGCATTCAACAAATATTTTCAAGTCAAGCCTTCCCTTTACATCTAAACTTTGCCCCTGCCTCAGGTAGCACCGAGGAATCCAGACGAAGATGCTGCTGGACCATAACTCATGAAGGCAGTAAAACCGGCTGGATATCCGTGGCCGGTGCAGGGATGGGGTCAGGAGCACACCGAGTCCTTGCTCTGCCACTCTGTGGCCTCAGACAAACTACCTAACTTCTTTGTGCCTCAGTTTTGTCATCTATAAAATGGGAATATTTACTTGAACATCTACAATGTGCCGCTCACTGTTGGGAGTTAACAGGAACCAAATCCACAGAAGTCTCTACCCTTTTGTCATGAGGATTAAATGAAATGATGCATATAAACAACTTAGCCTGGGACACAGGGAAAGGCTCAATGAATTATCATTCTTATTCTCCAAAGCTCTTTAAAGCTCTTTAAATATCCTCTTCCTTCCTAAGAACACATTTGCTTTGTTTCCCCCAACAAAGGTTTACACTCAGGACTGTGGTCCATCTTGCTGGCATAAGCTGAAGGGGAAGTCAGCTGAGGGAGTGAGAACAGAGATCACACCTCCCATGGTATATCTCTGTATTCTTCGTGTTTGATTAGTGAGTCTATACTAGATAAAAGGTGATTTTCTTTCTCTTCCTTATTTGGGCGGTGGAGGACAAGATATGATAACATAGATGGTCCATTGGAAATGTAAGATGGAGGCAAATTTTAGAAGGATCTAGAGCTATCTAATAGGATAGCCATAAGCCCTTTGGGCTATTTAAATGTAATATGAGATTATGCTGAGTGAAATAAGCCAAGTAGAGAAAGTCAAGTATCACACAGTTTCACTTACTTGTGGTGCATAAGGAGTAATACGGAGGAAAGTAGGAGAAGGAAAGGAAATGGGAAGTAGGGTAATCCAGGGAGAGAAACGAAACAACAGAGACTTTGGACACAGAAACAAACTGAGGGACTTGGAGGGAAAGAGGGTGGGGGATGGGAGAGCCTGGTGGTAGGTACTGGGGGCACCTACTGCGTGGAGCACTGGGTGTGGGGAATGGGGAATGAATCTTGGAACACTGGAAAAAAAATTTAAGTAACAATAAAAAAAAAGATTCAGGTAACTCAGAAAAGTAAATAAATAAATAAATGTAATATGATTACAATTAAACTTAAAATTCAGTTCCTTAGTCACATAAGCCACGTTCCAAGTGCTCAATGGCCACATGTGGCAGTGTGTCCACCATACTGGAGAGTGTGGATATAGAAATTTCTATCACTGCAGGAGGTCTTATTGGATAGCACTGATCTACGGCCATGTTTCTCCAACCTCAATGCATATCTGATTTTTTTTTTAAGATTTTATTTATTTGACAGAGAGAGACACAGCCAGAGAGGGAACACAAACAGAGGGAGTGAGAGAGGGAGAAGCAGGCTTCCCGCCGAACAGGGAGCCTGATGTGGGGCTCAATCCCAAGTCTCTGGGATCATGACCTGAGCTGAAGGCAGTCGCTCAACCAACTGAGCCACCTAGGCGCCCCAGTGCATATCTGATTTTAACAAGATCCTGACATCTTGTTAAAATGTAGGTTCTGAATGTGTAGGTTGCAGTAGAGCCCAGAATTCTGCATCTCTGCTCCTAGCCAACGCTGACACTGCTGGTCTACTAACACTTGGAATCAAGAGGATCTATTGCCAAAATAAAGATATAGAGTCAGAAAGATAAGGAATTTCTAAATCTTCTTTAGACAGGCCTGAGTAGAGTTCCCTTACAGACTGGATCCTTTCCCCGGGCTCTTCTATTGAGAAGTACGGAAGCCAGGGTCTTCAGAGAACCAGTAAGAATCTAGAGATGACTGCTGTATGAGACAGATGATATTCATCTCTTTAACCACCCAAGTCTCCAAATTCAAATCCAAGAACTGTCCTCCCTCCATGGGCCAACTTTCCAGTGGCCTATCCTGCCTAGAATTCTATAAGGAATGAAGGGAAAATGTAGTGGAAAGCCAGGGAAATTATTCCAAAGGCAAAAAAATCTCATTTGGGACATTTTCTACGGTGGTTCCCTCCCTCTTTGGAGCCTTGGCCTTCAACCCCAGGTGTACAGGATAGTCAGCTGGGGGCATTATTAAAAGCACCCAGACCCAGCAATTTGCTGAATTGGTCAGGGGTTAGGGCCCAGGTATCTGTGTTTTTAAGTACTCTCCAGTTTATTTCAATGTGCAGCCAGGGGTGAGATCCCACATTTTAAATAGCCAGCTTTCTTGTACAAAGGTAATACTCCACCCCCTGGGTTCATCCCATACCTTGACTCCATGTCCTGCTATCCCTGGGGTCTAGCTTGACGGTCTGGGGTCTAGCTCATTTTGAGCTCCACACCTGCTCCAGAATGGGCCTCCAATATTTACCTTTCAGTTCCGTGAAAGACACCCACTCCCTGCCCTTCCACTGGCACAGGGAGGACTGAACATATCCCTTGATTTTTTTTTTTCTAAATAATGAAATAGACATGCTATCAACTAGATTATTTTTTAAAGGAAATAAATCATCAATATCTTAACTGCCTCCAAGGAAATTTGCTGTTTCATATTTCTGTTTTTTCTTAGTCTTTCTGCATGAATACCCAGGATCTTTCAAATAATTTCGGTATTTTGAAAGAGCTTTATATTAGCAACACTTCTCAGGATGCTACAAAGTCTTCGTGGCCATCACTCTAAATGTCTGCATAAACGTTCATTGAGATGATTAATCATAATTTAATTCCGTGTTGTCAGATGTCTGGGTTGTCTCCAATTTGTCGCCATTGATAAACAGGACTTCAGTGACCGTCCTTCTGCATTGGGCTTTTTCTGCATCATGGCCTTGGAGCTTCTCTCCCGTCAGCACAGGCACATCTCCTGCTCCGGCCGGAACGCATCTCTAACAAGACAAGCTAAAGCGGGATTTCCTCTGACATTTCTCAATGGTGTGCCCTACTCATTTGGGTGGGACAATGCTGCCCTGTGTGGGATTCTCCTGCACAGTGTACAAAGGTCGGCATCCCTGTCTTGTCCTGTAGCTGCCACTCGTGTCCCCTGGTTAGCATGACAACCCAAAGCCCTCAGGGGTCTGAGAAGCTGGGATTTGGTAACATCTGCATGTCATCTGTCAGTTTCTATCTTAATTCCTCAGCCTCTACTCAGAGTCCTTCAGAAGAAAATCTCATCAGGAGAGGTTTAAGAGTCTGTCGTGCATCTGAAGATCAGCTCCCATGTTTACCCAAGTGAAAGCCCTCATCCTCTCTTCCCAGGATCTTTGAGTTCAGCTTCTGGCCTCACGATTCTACCCGCTATTGCCTATTATGAAGACCCTTTCTCCTTACCCTTCCTCAACTCTCCCTCCACAAACTGTCCTCCTCTATCCTGTCTTATGAAACCCACAGGAAAGACACCTTTGGCCAGTATCCAACCCAAGAGACGTGGCAGCATCTGTGGGTTAGGATCTCAAACTCAGAACCAGACCACTTGGGTCTGAATCCTATCTGGGCCACTTTCTAGCTGTGTCACCCCAGATGAGGGGGGTATTTGAGGCCCAGAGAGGCGCATTTCCTCATCAGTAAGATGGAATGATGGCACTGATAAAACCTCATAGGAATTCAGTTAAGGAATCTGCTCAAAAGTCACCAGGATACTTTATGGTGGAAATGGAATTTAAACCCAAGTCAGTTACAAGCCAGAAATCAATATCTGTCCTCCAGACTAGCCCACCTCTTTTTTCAAGAAAATCTGGAAGTCTTTATTCTATTACTGCCATGAACTATTTAAGCCACTTGGAAGGGAAAAGTACAAAACTGGAAATGCTATAGTCTCAGGAGATGTAAAGAGAACAGCTCTGTGTTCACATTATTAATAAAGACTACTCAAGGTCTTTCGTCTTCAGATATAAACACAGGAATATGGAAATGCTACCCTGCATGGCATGAAATCCACAGTTGTTTTTTTTTTTTTTTTGGTTTTTGCTTTCAATTTTTCAAAAGCATTCTATAATAATGCACTCTGCTCTTTTAGAGACCTGTAGTCTATAGGTCAAAGTTTTCTTAATAATCAAGATTGCTGTTGCTCCTTCCGTCCTTCCAATTCTCCTATAATAGTGGCCTTCAGGCTAACATTTATACAAAGCTTATGGTAGATTTGTGAAGGTGAAGTTATCGAAAAAGATTTTAAATCACTCAGATTAGCTATAAACACCATAACTGAATTTAATGAGCTGGAGAAAAAGAAAAGTCAATTTTTGTCCTATATAGAGAACTGGCTAGAAAAGCCTAGAAAAAGTGTACATTCACACAATATGCACCCAACACACACACACACACACACACACTCACCCCAAATCCAAGGATCCTACTCACTATGCAGTCCCATCCTACCCCCCACCATCACTCAACAAGATATGAAATCAACTGTCATTCTCTCTCTCACTTACCAGGTGCCGCCTGGGAAGTCTGGCTGACATCAATGCTCATTCAATACAGAAAGACTGACGCATTGCACCTGAAGAGTCTTTGCCGCCCAAAAAAACATGTTTGTTCACAACCCACTTCCTCTTAGAGAATCTCGACCCCAGAGAAAACCATTTCCAGTTTGCATTTCATAACTGCAAATACTTTCCAATTTCTCTTTGGTAGGCAACCTTTGGAACAAACTGCCTTTTCCCAGGGAATGTGTCGGGTTTGCCCCCTTCCGTGCTGGAGGTGTGACCAGATGTCGGCCACTAGGGCACCTTACCTGGGTTCTTGAACAGGATTACGCAGCTAAAATTTTCCTTCTAGAATTTTAAAATAACATTCAGGCTCTAACCTCAATATAGAAGGTAGTTTATTTTCTGATGTTATAGTTTTAAAGCAGTGATTCTCATACTTTGAGAGAACCTGCAGAACTTGGAACCTCTCATCACCTGCAGAACTTGGAAAAAAAAAAAAAAAAACACAAAGCCTGAGGCTCTGTCGGCATCTAGCGTTTATGTTCTTCATCAGCTGCGAAGGTGACTCTGATACAAACCCAAGTTTGAGAACTACTACTTGCAGTCACTGAACTACCAAGCGCCTCAAACTTACATGTGCATATAAATCACTAGGGAATCGGGTTAAAAGGCAGGTTAGAACTCAGTGGATACGCAGTAGAGTTCCCAGAGTGTGGCATTTCTAACTACTCCCAGGTGATGCGGACGCTTCTGATGTGTGACCCCCAGAAGCAAGTCTCTGAGACAGTGGTTTCTAAGTAGGGATGACTTCACCTCCCAGGGAACACTTGGCAATATCTGGAGACATTTGGGGTTCTCAGAACTAGGGGTGGAGGAACTGGTATCCAATGACTAGAGAGTTAGGATGCTGCTAAACATCCCACAGTGTACAGGACACCTAACCTGCCTAACCTGCCAAACTCAGAATTGATCAAAAGTCAATGTAGAAAACCCGGACACCTGGGTGGCTCAGTCATTAAGCGACTGCCTTCAGCTCAGGTCATGACCCCAGAGTCCTGGGATCGAGCCCCACATCGGGCTCCCTGTTTGACAGGAAGCCTGCTTCTCTCTCTCACTCCCCCTGCTTTGTGTTCCCTCTCTCGCCATGTTTCTCTCTGTCGAATAAATAACTAAAATCTTTTTTTTTTTTAATGTGGAAAAGCCTACTCTGGGACAGGCACACACACAAAGAAAAGAGATGGGGAGAAACTTGGCTGACAAAAGAGAGTTCAAACAGCAGAAGTCACTGCATCACTTCATTAGAAGAAAGGATATGATTAGCACCCTTCTCTTGCAGCAGCTGCTGTAGGATGATTCATGATTTAGGGAATACGAAAACTACATGTTTGACCCTCAGGTTCTGAGGGGCCTCAGACACCTGAAGGAAAAAGGGTCAAGTAATGCCTGGCACTGGTATTCTTCTTTTTTTAAAATTTAATTTAATTTTTTCAGTGTTCCAAGATTCATTGTTTATGCCCCACACCCAGTGCTCCATGCAATATGTGCCCTCAGTACCCACCACCAGGCTCTCCCATCCCCCATCCCCTTCCCTCCAAAACCCTCAGTTTGTTTCTGAGTCCAAAGTCTCTCATGTTTTGTTTCTCTCCCCGAATTAACCTACTTCCCATTTCCTTTCCTTCTCCTACTGTCCTCCATATTACTCCTTATGCACCACAAGTAAGTGAAACCATGTGATACTTGACTTTCTCTACTTGGCTTATTTCACTCAGCATAATCTCTTCCAATCCAGTCCATGTTGCTACAAAAGTTGGGTATTCATCCTTTCTGATGGAGGTGTAATATTCCATTGTATATATGGACCACATCTTCTTTATCCATTCATCTGTTGAGGGCGCCTTGGCTCTTTCCACAGTTTGGCAATTACGGCCATTCCTGCAATGAACATTGGGGTACCTATGGCCCTTCTTTTCACTACATCTGTATCTTTGGGGTAAATACCCAGTACTGGCACTGGTATTCTTAACAAGTGTCCTACTGCTTTGGAATTCCAGATGATGGTCTACATTTTTCTTTTCTTTTAAGATTTTATTTATTTGAGAGAAAGAGAGAGAGAGAGAATGAGAGGGGAGAAGGTCAGAGGGAGAGGCAGACTCCCCGCCAAGCAGGGAGCCTGACAGGCATTGGTGCATAGCTTGAGCACAGGGCTTACGACAGGTGTTAAAATTGAAATAGAGAAAAAGAGTGTGTGTGTGTGTGTGTGTGTGTGTGTGTGTGTGTGTGTGTGTGTGTGTAGGTGTCCCAACAGATGGTGAGCTCTGGGTGTGAGAGACCCGTGCCTTTATTCATCTCTGAACCTACTTCAGTGCTGACCTCAGTAGCAAACGTCCAGTGAATATTTGGACATGATGGACATCTTGGAGACAGGAAAAGAGAAGGGAGCACAGTTGTGGGCTGCGTGAAATACTGCAGAATCAGACCCAAAACTCTAGTGATCCCATGGAGAGCCCATCTGTTGTCTTCCAAGTCCAGCAACCATTCCTTCTTTCCTTTGATAGCCCTACCCCCTCCTTAGTTTTTCTCCATCAATTTGGCCCAGGAGACTGGCTCCTCCTCTCCAGAGCTCAGAAATGGGCACATACTCCAAGTTCAGCCAGTCAAGGTATCCCGCTCCCTCAGGTTCATTGATTCTTCCATCGCGGACCCACAAGCCAACTCAAATCACTGAGCCTTCAATCTGGGTTTTGTTGGAAGCCCTCTTTCTGCTGGAGTTGCTGTCTATAAGGATGTCACTATGAGAGCTCTTCACTACGGAGAACTTGCTGGAATGTAAAACCAGCATGGAGCAGGGTGGGTTTGAGAACTGAAGAGAAACCAAGTCTTGAAGATGCTGGTGAGCCCCTGACACAGGCTCAGTCTTTCTAGAGACTTCTACTTACATGAGCCAATGACTTTCTCATTTCTCCTTAAACCAGTTTGAGTTATGCTGCAATGACTAGATTCCTAGGGGCTACACTCCAGTTCACTGGGGGGCTTATAGAGGACGCAGTACATGCACAGCCTAGTCATTCTCTTGCCAGTATCTATGAGCCCACCAGTCAAAGCTCCAAATCAGCTGGGGGTACGATACAGTCACGGCATGCACTCCCACCAGGTCCCCATGCCATCACCCAAGGCTTTAGGAGCAACTGGCATTACCAACACACCAAGTCACTGAGGGCAACAGGCTTGTGGGTTTCCCCACTTGGCCCAGTAGCCTCCTGCAGCATAAGCGGTGGGTTCAGGTAAGGGAAGATCAGACCTGTCAGTCCTAACCAACGGAGCCCTGGGATCTCTTGGTGCTAATATACTTTGCTCTTTTGGCCAAAAGAGACACACAGAGAATATACTACCCAATATTATTAGAACAGCAGGCAACAATAAGCAATGAGATGTCATTCCAATTACACCAAGACATCAGAAATGTAGCACTTAGCCAGCTATTTGGGGGGTGCATGGTGTTTTTCAAGCATCCAATACAGATTTAAAATCATGTTAAATAAAAAAAAAATCATTTCTAAGCAGTAAGCGTGCGAGTGAGCATCAAATCTCTCCTGGCCTTCTGCTAATCAGTACTAATTAATTCCATACATGCAAGGGAGCTTTTAAAAGTTAAAGTGCACATATACACAAATTATGGTGACTATCAAATCACAGCTCTTATGATTAGTTCTACAGTGTCCCCCGACCCCAGCAGGGTAAGATCATCAAGTTCACGTTTGGAGATTAATACACTCTTGTTCTCTGCCTTTATTTTGCTTGTTGGTAAATTCTGCCTAGAAGCAAACATCACCATATCATGACATCAGTTCGCCATGGGTGGCTTCTGTCCTGTCTCTAGTCTATACGACTTCCTTCGTCCCCCACTATTAATGAAGCATCTACTGTGTAGTAAATATTTTTCTAGACAATGGGGATACAACAGTGAGAAAATCAAAAACAAAAACCACCCTGCCTTGATGAAGTTTACCTTCTAGAGGAGAGACAGATAAATAATAAAACAACTCCTTGTTAGCTAAGGATGAGTAGTAATAAAATCAACGAGCCTCAGTTTCCTCATCTGACAAATGGGGATAATGATGTAATGACAATGATCTTGCGAGGATTAAATGAGTTAATTCACATAAAGCATTTTGATCAGTGCTTAGGGCATACCCGTTCAATGGATATCAGTCCTTATTACTGTGATCATTATCCTGGCTGGTTCCCTGCATTCGGGCGCCCACAGCTTAGCAACAGCATGTAGTTTCCGTGGTCTTGGTGAGGGGGCTTGGCACTCATGTACTCAAGCATGACAGCTCTGGGGGAGGATAAATCACGCTTTGTTTAAGCTCGACCACTGGAAACAGAATACCAACAGTCTTCTCCCAGACTGGAAAAATCCCATCCAGCATGCCCAGTGTTTTTTCCAAGGGAGGATTTTAGCCAAAGGAGCAAGAGCTGCATTTTACCCCGCAGAGAGCCTATGAAGCGTGGTGAGGTGTCAGGGTTTCATGAAATATGCTTTGTGTTCTGACAGGCTCGGTTTAAACCTTATTTTATCACTTACTTGATAAAGTGACTTGGGCAACAGGCCTTCCCCCAGGCCTGTAAAACTAGGATAAAAGAAAGCACAGGTTCACAGTGAAGGACAAATGCATGGGTCTGGATTACAGTAGGTGCTCAATTAAAGCACGTTGCTCCTTCACCTCTCCTGAGAAGGAGAGGCGGTCAGATTCTCTACTGAAAATGCGAACGCTGTATCTGAATCCAGAAAGCATTCATCAGGGGGGTCAACATTTACAGACACATACCTCAGGGTGTGGAGTGTTTTGTAGAGAAAGAAGAAGAAACGAAGGGGTAAAGACATCACGACAGGCACCAGTGTGTAAAAGATGGCATTTCCAAAGGAAAATGGGAAACAGAAGGGAGAGGACCCCAAGCCTCTGACTCCAACTGGCCTCACATCCATCAGAGAAGGAAGAGATGTGATCCATTTTTGCAAACATACTACCTACTACCCGGAGCGAGAGGGGAAGACACATGTTCTACTTGCCTTCCGCGAGACTAACGGGAAACAGATCGGGATTTCTGCCAACTCATCTCAAAAAAGACATTTTTAAAAGAAACTGTAGAAGAGACAAGCTTGATCAAGATAAGCAAGTTCCAGAACTCTGCCAGGGCCCAGCAGAGACATTTTTATTCATGGTAACTGCCCTAGAATTAACCCAGAAAAAAAAAAATCCCAAATGTACACACAAAAATGAATGCACTTATTTTCTTAATTGCAAAAGCAGCACAGAGGCAAACCCCAGTTTCTCTGTTTTCTTTCTGGATCTTCACGGCAACTGTAGGTTTTTGTGGAGTTTGTAAAATATGCATGCTCAGCAATGTATGGGCTCTGAGAGGTTAACGGGAAACAAAGGCCTCTGACACCAGGACAAAGGTCTAGGGGAAGCAAATCCACAATAAAATCTCCTTAGGAAATAGCAGAGGGAAGCCTATAAAAGAAAATTAGGAAAACGCATCTCAAGGGAGCTTCTCTGAGCTGTCCTGACAATTCGCAGAGGGTCCGCAGATGCCCACAGACATCATAAATGTGCCCCAGACACTGACTCTTTGGGAGTCAGGAACCCTGAGTTATATCCACGGCTCTAATTTTTAGTTATGAAACCCCAGTATAGGATTCCAATCCACCATTCCTCAGTTTCCTCACCTGAGAAATGCGTTAAATATTTAACCCTGAGGAACGTACATAAGGTCATGTTCGTGAAATTGCTTGGTGAGCCAGGGTCCTGAGTATCAGATCAGGCTCACAGAGAAAGAATTTCTTGCATCTTCCCTCATGCAGCTAGGAATATGTGCAAAGTGTTTAATAAATACAGCAACGGTTCACCTAGGAGCCCCCAAATTGTCCTTTTTATTTAACACCAGGCCCTGGCAACACTTCCTGCATTGGGAGAGAAGAGAAATGAACACCCACCCTGAGATGTGAGGAACGGAGATATGCTCTAATTAGCTTCCCTAGAAACGCAGCTAGCCTAGCAACGAGGCTTAGCATTTAGCACGCTCTTAAAGAAACATGGAGCTTTCAGGCTTGACTGCGTGTGGCCCTTCGTTCCAGGCCTCGAAAGTGCCTGGGTCCCTGGTCGCCGTGGAAGGGCTGCCCAGAGAGGCCCTCAGTCCCAGGGTGGTAGCAAGATCACACAGCACAGGAACCAAATAGGCTGGGCTTGCGTTCTTAACTGCGTCACATAGCCTCTGTGGGAGCTTGGGTAAAGTATTTCAGCTGTAGGATCCTAATTTCCCTCCTCTGTACATGACAACACGAAGCCCACCTACCTCCTGGGATTAACTAAAATCACAGATACAACGTGTGTGGTTTTCTGAAGTAATTTAGGGCTGCAGCAAAAGGGTTTTGCCAGGATTGCCAAGGCCCACTGAGAGATGTGGATCTCCTTTCCAGGTAGCCTTACAAAGCCTCCCTAACAGACAGGGCCCTCGTGAGGGCACTCCTGTCCTCTTTGGTTCCCCCTTCTTAAAAAGCGAAAGAAGACCAAGGGGAGAGAAAAGCCTAGCAACTTAAAAAATACATTTTTCTCTATTGGCACACACATAATATGGGCCAATGGTGGGAAAATATAATTATCATAATGCGTTTTCTTGAAGGTTGGTTTTTATATCTTTGACTGTGTTAAAAATGTGAATCCTGGCCAAATCAAGAAATAGCTTGAGAAGTATAAAAAAGGAAAGAGATTATAGTAAAATCAATATTAGCAAGAGTGAAATTGCAAGAGTAGAGGCAATAAAACCTTTCCCAAGCCAAGGAAAGAGATCTCATCATAAAATTATAATAAATTACTTTAGTTTTATCACTTGGTAAATTGCTTGAATATTAGTATCACTGAGGCTACATTTCCTTTCAAGCAAGAACGCATTTCAGCCCTGGCTCCAGTGCAATCAGATTAGGGTGGCATCATTCGCCGGCGTGATCTTATTAACTTGGATAGGAGCTCATTATTTTAACCACGGTCCCACGTCCTTGCCCTCAAACTCTTCTCCAAAACATCATTTTTATTTAGATGCTCTTCCTGGTCCTTCCAACAAGACTGTTTATGGACATTGATATTTGAATTTCCCATCATTTTTACATGTTACTCAATATTACTTTTCCTTTGATTTTTTTTTCCAGCCATTAAAAAAATGTAAAGATCATTCTTAGCTTGCAGGCTAAAGGAAAGAGGCAGTGAGCCAGATCTGAGGCACCAGCCAGAGTATGCAGGCCCTTGCCCTATCTCCTGAAGTCGTCCCCGCTCTGGCCATTGCAGGAACAGAAGGACCTATATGTCCAGGCATCTTCTTCTTAACTCTGGGTCCTGGGGCAGCTCAACGTCCCCATGCTCCTCTGACATTGTGACAGGGCGGTTCTCTCTTGTCCGACTTGGAATAACACCACTTCTGGGTGGTCTGCTCAAGAGCCCTAGTCTGGATGAATCCAAAGCTTCTCTAAAAGTGTTCGCTCCCAGCTGTCTCGAGTTGTTTGGAAAATTCCAGGTCATTCAGAACAACTGTAACCGACGTGGTTACAACACGGCACCGAGCCTTCCTCAGTGTAAAGAGACTACTGCTCCATTGCAATGTAGGAAAAGCACAAAGATGGTGGTTTGCAAGGTAAGTAGTTGTCAGGAGAAAGAGATGCAGGGCGCCTGGGTGGCTCAGTGGGGTAAGGCCTCTGCCTTCAGCTCAGGTCATGATCTCAGGGTCCTGGGATCCAGGCCTGCATCGGGCTCTCTGCTTGGCGGGGAGCCTGCTTCCTCCTCTCTCTCTGCCTGCCTCTCTGCCTACCTGTGATCTCTCTCTGTCAAATAAATAAATAAAATCTTTAAAAAAAAAAAAAAAAGAGATACAAAAATTACAGAAAGCATAAGACACATTTCAAAGCAGAGTGCCCTGCAGCTGATGGGCTCATACTGCTCCCAAGGCCCCAGGGAGCCCTGCCATCAGAGGCCTTGTTGGCCTAGAGGGGACAAGAGTCAAACCAGAATCTATCAGGACCAATCCTGGGTTGGTGAATGGCCCAGAAAACTCTAGAACCATTGATCTGGAAGCTTCCAGTTGATCAGTGGCCTGGTCAAGTCAGTACTGCTCCTCTGAAGAGGGCTCCTTCTGGAAGGAGAGGAACAAGCTCACAGAAGGAGGGATTCCGTCGCAGTCAAGACAATGGGTCAGGTCTAGACGGTCCCTACTTGACTGTGGTGTCAGGGAGACACGGTCATGACAGAGACCTGGTACTAAAGGTTCACAGTTCCTGGGTGACTTCCCCCAAAACCTTCATCCCTCGTTTCTTTTTCTGAGTCTTGGCAAGAATTCCATGCTTTAGGAGTATGACGTTCTAACGATCATCCTCTGAAAAACAACAAAGAGTGGTGTGTTCCCAGCAGCAAAGTCCCCACTGCCACCAAGGGAAAAACAGAGCACCACGGCAGAAACCCTCTGGGTTTGGGGGATTTCTGGTTGGTTGTCTGGTCAGTTTTCTTTTCCTCTTACTGAAAGATTTTCATGGCAAGATTTCCATTGTGCCCGATGGAACTCTGAACACCAGCTCCCGTACCCAAGGCCCAACTTTATTTCTGTGGATCTGAAAAAGCAGGTTACAGTTTCCTACTTAAAGCTGGTCTTTGCATGAGCCGCACTGAGAGAAGCTGGAGCCCAGTCAGAGATGGGCAGCCAGGACAGGGAGGAGTCTGGAAGCCACATCATCAGAGAATAGGTTAAAGGGACTAGGGATGAATATTTTGGAAAAGTGAAGATGCAGCGGGCTGAGCAGGGGAATGCTATCACGCTCTTCAGCTATCTGAAGAGCCATCACAGGGACGGGAAATTGAGAACCAGACCTCAGAGCAACAGAGGTACCACAGGGCAGAAACGCTGTGCTCCCTCAGAATCCAAGTGTTCTTTTTATAATTTATGCTGGGATTTCCCTTTACGACCCAGATTTAATTGCAAGGAGAAATAAAGTGAAAGGAATATATGCTAAAAATAATGTATATTTTGAAAAGTAAGTTCTCAGGCAGGACTAACTATGATCATTCGTTCACCTTGAGGTCATTGGGAGTCTGATGCTTAACTGACTGCCATTCAGATGCCCCTTGCTGTGCACTGATTTTTTTTTTTTTTTTTTAGAAAAACTTTTTTTTTTTTTTTAAGGTTTTATTTATTTGACAGAGAGAAACACAGCCAGAGAGGGGACACAAGCAGGGGGAGTGAGAGAGGGAGAAGCAGGCTTCCCGTGGAGCAGGGAGCCCGATGTGGGGCTCGATCCCGGGTCTCCAGGATCATGACCTGAGCCGAAGGCAGTCGCCCAACCAACTGAGCCACCCAGGTGCCCCGCTGTGCACTGATTTTTAATGTACATCAGATGGCACTATAACTAGAACCCCAAATCCGCGGCAGGAGAAGTCTGAGTAAAAGAGAAAGTCGTACAGTTGATTTTTAAAACGTATTATTTAGATAATAATATCGATGTTCCTGATATGGCAATAGTGACAAAAACACTCAGGTGTTTCTTAAAAGCCGAAGGTTTGTCTGTCTTCGTCCTGGGACACACATCTGGCTAAGAGCAAACAGGGAGCAAGGGATGTTTGGGGGCCTTAAAGAGAACATTCAACCACCACCAACTGTGTGTACAGATGGGGGGGCCAAGGTGAAGGGGCACACGGGGCTCTTCTGGATGGACACCTCAGCATTCTGCACATGCCTCTCCTCACAGACCTCTGCGTGGCGGGCTGTGAGCCCCTCCCAGGACAGGAGACACTTCGCTGACGCCCCCTCCGCTCGCCCATAGCCAACATGCAGTGAGTGCCTGCTGAGTGAACAGCCTGTGAGGCATGGAGTGTGGTGCAGAGCAGACCGCCTCTATCAGGCTCCTCACTGACCTCCCCACTATGTGACCTTGAGCAAGTAACTTGACCTCTCTTCTGCCCCAAATTTCCTCAGCTGTAAGATGGACGTTAAAATTAAAACCTACCTCAAAGGGTCCTTGTGAAAATTAAAGGAATTAATAGACATAAAGCCCGTAGAATAGCGCCTGGCTATAGAAGGACCATTACCCTCATCCTCCAACCGAAAGACAGCATGATTTTGAAGCAAGAATGCCATCAGCCATCTAGTTGCACAGACATAAAATTATCCCTTTACTTGCCTATCCCACTAAACTCTAGGCTTCTGAAGACCGAATCCCCTCTCAGAGCTGTATCCCCAAGTGCTCCCGGCTGACATGCCTTAGTTACTAAATAGTACCTGAAGAGGTGACGTTTCAATGAGCAGGTGAACAAATGAACTACCTCTCCTGAAATCCTAGCACATCCTCTTTTAATATAATGGCAACAGCAGGTTTATCATCCAGCAGACTTGGCCTATTAGCCCCAGTCTCCTTTTCATAAAACACTTTAGCATTCCGGAGCATCTGGGTGACTCAGTTGATGAAGCAGCCAATCCTGATTTTGGCTCAGGTCATGATCTCCGGGTGGTGAGATCGAGCCCCACATCGGGCTCCATGTTCAGCACAGAGTCTGTTAGTCACTCTCCCTCCCCGCTGCTTGTACTCAAATAAATAAAATCTTTACTAAAAAGGCATTTTAGCATTCCATGACCACATACCTTGTGGCAAGCAGTCACGTGGAAACTGAGGTTACTAATGCAGGTGGAATCGCTCACCCCTGGGGAAAACTCACAGTAGCTTATTTTTATCCTCAGATGCATTTAGGAACAAGACGTTCTTGTACGACCAACTTGAAATTCAGGTTAAGAAATGAATATTAAGCACAGGGGGGCTGGGGAGCAGCATGCCTTGACCGCCTACCTTTGTACAGGACGAGAGGCAGGCCACCCCTCCAATGATTTCTAGTAGACCTAGAAGTCCAATGTGCCTTTGAAATTTAGAATCAAAGAAATTCATCAGAAGAAAGCCCTAGAGGCAAAAGAGTAAAACCCCTTCTACTCCAGAGGAGCCAGTGGAAGGACAGAAGGAAATAACTGGACCAGAGGCACAAGGATCATTGTCCTTAGAGTCGGGATCCAAACCCAAGACTCCTGACTCCCAGTCCAGCACCTCTCTTCTACCTCCTGAAGGCTTACTGTCAAAACCATTATCCAGGGGTCCCTTGAAAGCCTGCTGATTTACAGTAGCAAGTAGAACACATGTTTTCCTTGTCTGTGACTAAAAGGCAGGCATTCATACTTGCACGCCCATGAATCAGTACTTGAACTTCAACATGATCCCTATGCTGCAGCTGATTTGGAAACTAATGTGCTAGAACCATGGTCTATGCATCTACAGAAAGGGGCTGTGGACCCTATCAGACAGTCGGAGGAATTAACTTTTCATCTTTTAGTGCCAGACACGGATACCTTGTATTTCCTTGCAATGCTACTTGGAGGGTACTGGTCTCACTTTTTATTAAATGGGATTCCTTCCTGGTTGGATGTGCATGTTTTTCTCGTGAATGACGTTGTATTTCAAATGCCCCAGAGGAAGCTGGCCATCTTTGGTGAATTTATTTATTAAAAAAAAAAAAGCAAGAAGAATTCTTTCACACAGTCATATGATTTCAGAATCAGAAGAACAAAAATAGAGACTAATTTTTGGAACATAAAGATGTTCTAGAAACTGTGCTGCTTTGCATGTATTAACTTTATTATCTTCTTTACTCCACACAACCGCCTATGAGGTGGGTATTACTGCCCTTCCCATTCTGTACATGAGAACACAAAAGCATTCCCTAATGGTCCTGACTCCTGGGTTCATGCTTTGTGTGGTCCTCTCCCCTTGAATGTGGGCGGGATCTGAGACCTGGCTCCAATCAACAGGATAGCACAAAGGTGACGGGATGTCATTGCCATGACATGCAACTTAAGCTTATAACTTCCACCTTGCTCAGAGATAGTCTTCGCGGACTCTCTTTATTGCCAGCTTTCATGAGGAAAGTCATCTTATAGACAGCTCTACATCAGAAGGAACTCAGAATGGCCTCCAGCTGACACTTAACAAGGAATTAAGGCCCCCCAGTCTAATCTCCTGCAGCGGTTTGGATCCTGCCAGCATGGGACCTTGAAGGCAGATCCTTCCCCAGACCAGCCTCAGATGAGAACTCAGCCCTGGCCGACCCCTCATTCAGCCTGTGAGAGACCATGAGGAGAAGACCCCTTGAAGGGTGTCCAGATTCCTGCCCCACAAACCCTGTTAGATGATAAATGTGTGTTGTGGGTTTGTTTGTTTGTTGTTTTTTTTTTTTTTTTTTTTTAGTCAACTACAGAGAACACAAGCATGGATAAGTTAAGTGATTTGCCCAGGGTCACTTAGCTGGCAGGTGGCTTAACTGGATTGGAATGTTGAGAATTTATCTTCTAAACCTGATCTGGAGCCTGGTCTAAACTGACCTGGAACACTCATGAGGTCCAAACCTCTGAGCTCCTTCCTGACTGACAGATGGAGGCATATAATCTTTTCTCAAAGATTTCTTCCAATAGAAATGCTCTGGCTGCCCTCACATGCTCATCGGGAGTCCATCACACAGGGTCCACTGAGTGATGGGATTCAACAGAAGCACCCAGAACTTTAGGTCAGAAGATGTGAATCTGGAAATCCCTGTGCTCCACCTTCCCACTATCCCCCTAAAGCTCATCCATCTGCAATTTGCTTAATTTCTCTAAGCATACTTGCTCTTTGGTAATATCACACACTCAGTATCACCATGGACGTGGGAACCGAAGGAGACTGCATGGGTAAAGTGTTTAGCCTGGGACGCCTGGCACATGGATAATTGCTATCTTTCTTCAAAACAGTTCAAGCTCCACTTCTTAGGGATCAGTTTATTAACAGGCTGCCTTCCAAGCCATTCTTCTGGACTCCATACCTACATACCGCACCACCTAGGCAGTGAGTCTACTTGTGTACTCTCTGGAACCCCAACGTCACCTCTACCACCCACCTGCCCAATAACTCCTCCCCTCCATCCTCCCCTTCCCTGGCGAGGAAAATACCTTTGTCTGGTTAAACAAGTCAGCACCTGGGAGTCAGTCTTGATGCCTCCCTTTCATGGATCCTGCCCCCCCACCCAGCCAGTGCATCACAAGGCCTCTTGGTTTTCTTCCCCGGAACCTATTCTGTTTATTCTCAACTACCAGCTCCATCTTGGGCCTGGGGTCTCGCAAGAGCTGTCTGATGCCCACATCCAGACTGCCCACTCTGCTATCTTCTCTATCCTGTGGGAATTATGGTTATTTTTTAAGATGAAATATTTATTTAAGTATAACATAGGTACAGCATATACACAAACCATAAGGTACAGTTTGATGACTTTTGCAAAGTGGTCATACCCACAAAACCGACACCTGGATCAAGAGGCAGAACACCAATATCTCTAGGACCCACCCCCTCCACCTGTACCTCCCCTAGGCATTACACTAGGTACACTATAGTACACTACATTGTGCTTTTGCAATGCAGTGTAAATGTTCTAGTAGTTTCCATACATGTACTTGGGCAAACATATGTATGCATTTCTGATGGGTATAGAGACGCCCAAGTATTGGGTCACAGTGTGGGAATATGCTTAATGTTTGTGGACACAGTTTTCCAAAATAGTTGTAACTAATTTGTTCTCCTCCCAGCACTATATAAGTGTTCTAATTATCGCTCCACATTCCTTTCAAGGTTAGATATCATCTGTCACTTTCGATCTAGCCATTCTCATGGGGGTTCGAACGTATACCGTCATGCTTTTAATTTGCATTTCCCTGATTTCCCAATGAGATTGAACAGTTTTTGTGTGCTTTTTGGCTATTTAGATGTCCTTTTTTGTGAGATGGATGTGAAAAATCCTTTGCTCATTTTTTCTATTAAGCTGCCTGCCTTTTTTATTATTGATTTGTAAGGGTCTTTATATATTATGGAAATGAGTCTTCTGTCAACTGTAGGCTTTGCAAATATCTTCTTATTCATTCCATGAACTCCCTTTTCACTCCCTTAATGGAATCTGTTGAAGAACAGAAGCTCTTAATTTTAATGTACTTCAATTTACCTTTTCCTTCTTCCTTTCTGGTTAGAGTTTGTTGTATCCTAAAAGTAATTCTGCCCACCCCTAGTAATGCTTAGGCTCTCTCCAGCAATGTGAAGGTTTATTAAAAGCACTCCTACATTTTCTCCTGTGACAGTTGTTTTGGTTTGGTTTTGCTTGCACACTAAGTCTACAATCCACCTGTCTTCTTTTTCATATGAGTATCCAATTGACCCAGCACCATTTATTTAAAACAAATACATAATTCACTACCACACTGTAGTGTCACCTTACAAGTCAAGTGACCGTATTTGTGTGATTCTGTGTCTGGGTCCTCTATGGTCTTTTTTTGTCCATCCATTTGTCAATATGAAGGTCTTAATTACTATAGTTTTTAATAAGCCTTGGTATGGGGGCACCGGGCTGGCTCATGCCAGGGACCATGCAACTCTTCCTCTTGGGGTTGTAAGTTTGAGCCCCACATTGGATATAGAGATTACTTTAAGAAATAATAGCAATAAGCCTAGGTATTTAACAGAGTAAGACCTTCACCTATTTTTTTCTTCTGGATTTTTTTCGCTAGCCTGAACCCTTTGCATTTCCACATAGATTTTAAATTATCTTGTCAACTTCTGCCCATAAAAGGTAGGAGATTTTTATTGGGATTGCAGTGAATCTACAGATGAATTCAGGGAAAACTGACATTTTTACAATGTTGCATTTTCTGATCCACAAATATGGTGTTTCCATATTTGTCTTCTTTAATTTCATTAATGTTCATAGTTTTTGAAACTTTTATTATATCTGTCTCAAAATACCAAATTTTATGCTACTGTAAGTGAGCTTTAATTAGAACTTTGTTTTATTGCTACTAGCATTAAAAATAATGTATTTTTGTATAGTATCTTTGTATCCAGTAACCTTGCAAAATCTGTGTTATTAGTGCTCATAATTTATGTGTAAATTCTTTTGGATTTCCTACATATATAATCATCTTCCCTCATAAATTGTAACAGGTCTTTTTTTTCTCAATCATTATCATTTTTATTTCTTTTTCTACCCTTATGACAACTGTCTACGACTTCCAGAATGTAGTGATAAAAGAAATCCTTGTTTTATTCCTGGTAGCAAGGGGAAAGGCTTTAAATATTTCACCATGAAGTATGATATTTGCTATAGGCTTCTTGTAACCATTATTGTATTAATGGAGTGCCCTTCTATCCCTAATTAACATGTTCTTTTTGAAGAAGAAATCTGGCCATGTCATTCCTTTCTTAGAGGTTTTCACTGTGGTCTTGATGGTCTACAGCTTCCCTGTAGACAATGTATGTTCCTTGTTCTCCACTTCCCAACCTCAGTTACTTTCAGTTTCTTGAGAATGCCATACTCCCATTACCAGAGGTCCTTTGTAGGTGTTTTTCCTCCTGGTCTGGAAGGCTCTCACAGCACTCTTTTTATATGCCCTTCTTCTTATTAAATCTTACTCATGCATAGACCTCTGATGGAGTGTCCTCTCCGTAGGGAATCCTTCCTGAGCCACTGCCCCCAAACCTGAATCACACTACTTGAGGACAAGTTCTCATAAAAAGATTTGCCTTTCTTTCACAGCTCTTATTCCCACCAGACACACTACCCTGTAAACTTTCTAGGAACAAAGATATCTTTTGTGCCCCATTAGAATTACAAGGACCTGGGGCACCTAGGTGGCTCAGTTGGTTAAGCCACTGCCTTCGGCTCAGGTCATGGTCCCGGAGACCCGGGATCGAGTCCCACATCGGGCTCCCTGCTCAGCAGGAAGCCTGCTTCCCCCTCTCTTACTCCCTCTGCTTGTGTTCCCTCTCTGGCTGTGTTTCTCTCTGTCAAATAAATAAATTCTTTAAAAAAAAAATAATTACAGGGACCAGCTTGGTGCCCAGCTCCAAGTGAGTTGGTGCTCAATAAATACTTGTTGAATAAATAAGCAAACTCAGACAACACATTTTAATCTTGGTCTCAGTTCCCATAACTATAAAATGATGAGCTTCATATCTTTTACCTTTGACATTTTAGGATTCTCAGAATTGTTGCAAAAGGTAGGAGTCAACTTTTGATGAATATGAATAATTCTCTACTTTTGTGGTTTTGTTGGCTTCACTGAATTTGAAAACATAAAAGCCAGTGGTATGCTTTTTGTGACTGTGACCATTAGTACTCTGAGCTCAACTTAGCCTTGTTAGAGGCAGATGGTAGACCTTATCCACAGGGGAGCCCTGCTATCAGAAAATAGAATGCCCTAGATCAGAGCTTCGCAGAACACATGGGGCCCACGTTCTGGAACCAAACTAAAGTTAACTACCCTGTCATGGAGCTTCCCTGGTCACTTTGGAAATCAAGGTCTCTATGATGTCATCCAGGAAGAGTCCTCTTCAACATTGGAATGAAGTCTTTGTATAGATAAATTCAGACTTAACTCCAGCTGAATTAGATGTTTGTGTCACAAAAAGAATATTGTAAGATAAAATGGCTCTCAGCCTTAAATTATTCCAGTGCTTTTATTAAAGGAATTGACATAAAACTATGACCTCATTAAAAAGGGGGAGGGAAGGCATTTGTACACATCAGTTCTATATCCCTATATTATCCCTATATTATTCCCCTATACAGTAAGAACATCACCATGAATCAAAATGCCCCATGCCCTTCCCTTACCACATAGTTACTTTCTATCACTTTACCCTCTTTTACTGTTCTTAAAACTTAATCACTTTCTGAAGTTACCATGTTTATTACTTAGTCTTTATTTTTTTATTTGCCTAACCCAACCAAAGTGAAAGCTTCCTAAGGACCAGGACCTCATCTGTCTATGACTATGTCCCAGGACCTAACACAGTGCTTGGATGATAATAGGCCCTTGATATATATTCAAAAAATGACTAGATCAAGCACCAACCAACTTATCTGTAGAAACATGAAAGATAACGCCAGGTTAGAGACAATTACATAAAGAGGAAATGTTTATTTATCATATATTAATTCACTTCTCTCTAAAATAAGCATTGAATAAGTTAATGTTAATGAAAGCCTTCTTTAAAAAAAAAATTAAGCTCTCTCCCTTCCTTTCTTTATGAAATCTGGTAATCTGATAAGCTCCTTTAACTGACTATATATCAATCAGTCTAGGGTAAGATTTGCTTTAGTAACAAAGAACTCCTACATCACAGGGACTTAGAAACCTAAGGATTTCATTCTCAATTATGCTAGCTGTCCACCTTCCCCACCCCATCTACAGCTCCATCCATGTTGCCTTCGGTCTGAGACCCAGGCTAACAGAGCAGCCTCTTTTTGGGAGATTTGCCCTAAAACCTGGGCTTTGACATGACACAAATTACTTCTCCTCACACTTCCTTAGCCAAAGCAAATCATATGGTCAAGCCTGCCGTCAGTGGAGTGGAGGAGGAGCACCACTGGGAGGGAGCTGGAATGTCTTCTCATTCATTTGTCTTCTTTATCACATTGTAGCTTTGGGGAGATGATGAGAGAGAACAATGGACATTCCAGGTCCAAACTCAGAAAGAAAAATAAATAGGAACTGTTCTCATTTTATTCTTGAAAGCCACCTACGCTTACACAGACTTTCTCTTTTGACATGCTCCAAAGTAGCTCTCTGATAACCATTTTGCCCACCCCCAATCAGGAGGCAGCATCAGGAAAGTAACTTCTCATTACTCTCCTGCCTTTCACCTTCCCCAGGAGCTCAGAGTCCTTCATGGAGGTTTCCTTTTTCTTTTGCTGGACAATTTGCCTTTAATAGAAGAACATAAGTCTGGGAACTGTAAGCCTTTTTTCCCAGTGACATTATCTTAAGGTAGGCTGATCTGACTAACAGCAGCCAGCATTCAGGAATAACCTTTCAGTGAAAGGTATTCTTCTGGCCCACCACTTTCAGGAAATTATCTCTTTCCTCCCATGACTCATTACTTAAGGGGAGAAGATTTCTTGCCAGAGACTAGGAAGTGATACCAGAAGAGGAGAGTAAAGATAGATTTCTGAGAGCCTCCATTTGAGGCTAGGCACACAGGAAAGGAAGAAATGACTCAGGAGGAGAATAATTTTGGTGAGAAGGAAAATAAAGATCCACAAATTAGGCAGCATTTATAGATTTCCTACTGTGTACAGTGATGTGCTGTATTATGCCTAGCTCTATAAGACACAGTGCGAGTACGTGAGGGTACATACAGTCTAAAAGAAAGACAGCAAATATTTTCCATGAAGTGTAAAAAGTAAGATTGTGCTGAAGCAGGATGATCACTCATCCAGCCTGGGACAATCGGGAGCTACCGTACAGGTGCTTAATTCAGAGATACAGATAAATCAGAGTGAGCTGAGGAGAATGGGAGTTAGCTGATTGGTAGTAGGGGTAGGGGATGATAGGAGAAAGGCATCCAGGAAGAGAGGATGGCATGAGTGAGGCACAAAAGGGTGGGAATGAGATACCCTGCCATCTGTGCCCAGTTGAAGGTGGCTAGGGCTTAGAATATACACCGGGAAAATGAACTTGGAGACAGAAGTCACGAAGCATCTTGTTGACCATGATATTTGCTGAAGGGAACTGGGGGAGGATATGCCAAAAGGGTAGGAGATACTGTAGCCAATGGTCATTAGAAAGCAGCCCCACTACCCCAAGGGTAAATAATCAGCCATCAGCTTTCCTCAGTCAAACCCAAAAGCTAGAAGGAAGAGCTGAAAGAAAGCACATTTGTTCCACATGAAGCACAATAAAATTCATCTCCCTGAGATGCCAAGTTGTATTCTGCTAATAGAAAGATCAGATGGTCCATTCCAAATTAAAACATGGTATCACTATGGTTTTCCACCTCTCCAGGCACATGCTATCAAGAGGTCAAGGCAAATCCTGGTCTGTGACATCATGAAAACATATTGGTTGATTTCCTGCTGTGGTATGCTGGAGCCAGCTCTTACCAGACTGTAATGATTACATGTTCAGGAATTTTTGTAAGCTAGTCGTTAAGCATAATGATATAAATTTGCAATTAAATAAATTACATTAAAAACAAAGATAATAAACACTCACAATGCATTACTTCCTAATGATTTTACTACATCTTATTGTTTAGTTATTTATTTTGTCTGTGTGGCAGAAATGCTCTGTTTTCCAAGTCCATGCTCAGTAACATCACACCACTAGCCTGAAATCAGTCACGGTTGGAGAATGTACACCAGAGAAACTGGCAAATGCTACAGATCGGGCCAGCGGCCCTCCCCCTGCACCTCACTCCTTTCACCAAGAGCTGATGGTTAACTTACCAGCACAGGACTGACTTCATCAGATGTGTGAAGTAACATGTCAGTTACGCTTCCCTGCTCTTGCCTCTTTGCCTGCATCCTACAACCCACCCTACGCCTACTCACTCGCAGACACACAAACCCCAAGTCCCCGCCTACCCCAGTCTCTTCTGTTCATTGGCAAATCATTATGCTGGAACAAACTCTGCTCTCCCACCTTTTCCTCATAAATAAACACCAGGATGTATAATTCAAGCCCCATGTCGCTGGGCTTCCAAAAACTGTACCTCGTTTTTCATGTCTATAGAGCGGGAGGGTTAGATAAGAAAATCTCAAAGGCGGTATGAGGAATTGGACACCCTTAGCTTTAATAAACTACATCCTAAAACACATCACAGCAAAGAAGTTAAAATCTTCTTTTAATGAGCAGGAGGAAGGACCAGTTCTGTCCTCACTGCCTAACCCTGCTTTGAAATCATCACGTATGTGGCCTTAGCCAAGTCACCAGCCACTGTGTGCCTCAGTTTCCACACTGAAAAAGTCACCACTGTCCTCAGCCCTGTCCACTGAGTCATCTGTACTGTGAAGCAATGCTATTTTAAAGACAATTTCAAAGATGATTTAAAAAGGATTTTAAAAATGAAAGGATCAAAAACCTGCAGCAAAAATACACATGCAATCCTCACTACATGGTCATTGTGATCTCAGAAATGGGATTTACCTAAATCTGGATTCATTTCTGCATAAGAGTAAACTATGAGGGCGTCTGGGTGGCTCAGATCCAACCAACACTAAATGGATCAACAGAAATCCCAAAACATCATTTAGTAGAATGAGCATTAACTCTTCGAAAGAACTTTCTATTGGGCAAGGGCACACACAAGCAAAATTGCCCACTGACTCAAGTCAACGCAGAGAAATACACCTGTGAGCCTAAGGTTCAAAGGCTGAGGCAAGGAGGAACCTCCGATCCCACCCCTGGATTAAGGTACCCCACTTCTGAAGGAAGTTTCAGAGGCAGGACCCCTTAGGGAGAGAGAGGATATAGTTACACCACAACCAGTATGAACCAGGATGGGCTCAGACTAACCTTGGGGGGGGGGGGGTCCTCAAACCTCTAGCTACCCTCCAGCACTCGGATCTGAAATCCAAACGCTCATCCCATACAGCAGGCTGGATGAAGCTTTACTAATTCAAACAGGTAAACTGAGCACCTGCAAAAAGGTCATGCTATCAGTGAGGCAGCCAGGTAGAAAGGCAGGAACTGTCTCTGAGCACGGTGTTTTTCACTGTGACCTAATCCTGAGGCCCAGGGCGGAGAATCCTAGCTGGTCTATAACAAGAGATAAATAACATTCATATTTTACTTTTTTTAAAGATTTTATTTATTTATTTGACAGAGAGAAACACAGCAAGAGGGAGCACAAGCAGGGGGAGTGAGAGAGGGAGAAGCAGGCTTCCCGCCGAGCAGGGAGCCCGATGTGGGGCTCAATCCCAGGACCCCGGGATCATGACCTGAGCCGAAGGCAGTTGCTTAACCAACTGAGCCACCCAGACACCCTCATAGTTTACTCTTATGCAGAAATGAATCCAGATTTGTACAGTGTGAAACATATATAATTTGGTCACCTTTGTTTTTAAGGAAAAAAAATTCCAAGTTACAAATTCAAAATTAAGTTGAAAGTAAATATTTTTTCAGAATGAAAAAAAAAAGAAATCATCACAGTTTTAAAACCAGTTTTAAAACTGGTCAATACGACAAAATCCAGGAAAATCTGGGGAAACAACATGGTAATGTTGATATCAATTAACTTCCTAACATCCCTTCCATAATGACTCTTCTCCTACATATTTGGACTACACTGTCCTTGGGTGCCTCCACCTTCGATAGTGATTTTATAGTATTTTTTATCAAGAATATAAAATATAAAAATAAGGCAATCTGCCCTGCAGAGTGGTTGGTCAAAAAATTGGGGGTAGATTAAAGATGGCTGCAAATGCTTAGTCACTCCCCCGCCCCGGGAGACGGACCCCATTTCCCTTCCCTTGAGCCCCGAAAGCAGCAAAACTAGCACTGTGCGATTTCCCCGTCCAGGGCTAACTAATGAAAACTCACAGCTCCTGCTTCCTTCCTCCAAGGACTTCCCTCTTGGAAGTTGGTCACTATGTCATGACAAAGCTCAAGCAGGCACTCGAAGAAGTCAGCAGGGGTGAGAACCAAGGGCCCCATCCAACAGCCTCAGCTGAGCCCCGAGCTGATGGCCAACACCAATATCAGTGAAGTGAGACAATTTGGAACTTTCCTGCCATCTCAGTGTCTCAGCTGAAATCCTGCAAAGCACAATAACCATCTGGGCAAACCAGAGAACAGTGAGTAGTGTTTTTAAGTCATCAAATCTTTGAGTAGTTTCTTTTCAACAATATTTTTTTTATTCCCACTGTTTTATTATTTAAAAAAAAAAAGCCAAGGGGTGCCTGAGTGGTGCAGACGGCTGAGCATCCGACTCTTGGTTTTGGCTCAGGCTGCGATCTCAGGGTCGCCAAGACCGAACCCCACACTGAGCTCTGGGCTCAGTGTGGAGTCTGCTTAAGACTCTTTCTCTCCCTTCTCTGTCCCTCCCACTGCTCGAATGCACTCTTTCTCTCTCAAAAGAAATAAATAAATCTTAAAAAAAAAAAAAGTTGAATTATACAGTAAACATGCACATATTTGCTTTATCATGTTATCTATCCATCTGTCCATTCATCTCATTTTTTACACATTTCAAAGTTGTAGACATCTGCACACCTTGCTCCAAGCTTCAGCATGCATATCATTCACTTAAGACTTTTTTGAGGTAAAATCTACATAAAACATAATAAATCTTAGGAGTACCATTTTGAGTTTTCACAAATGCAGACGCCTGTGAAACTCATATGTGTAACAAGATACAGAACATTACCATCACTCAGAAAGTTCCCTCACGTCCCTTCTTAGTCGATCCCACACTCCTCCTGATGGGGCAACCACACTTCCTTGTTTCTACCTGAGGTCAGTTTACCAGCCTGAACTTAACAAACAGCAGGTTCTATAATATATTCTCTTTTGTATCTGGCTTTTTCCACCCAGCGTGTTTATGAGATTCATTCATGATGGTGTCTGTGTCAGGAGTATGTTTCTTTTTATCACTGAATAGCATTCTTTTGTATAAAGATACCACAATTTGCTTATGCATTCTCTTGCTGATGGACACTGAGGCTGTTTCCAATGTGTGGATATTGGGAATAAAGTGCTCCTGTGGGCGCTGTTAGGTAAGTCTTTCTATGGACATAGGTTCTCATTTCTCTTGGCAACGTTGACACCCAAGAGTGGAATCACTGGGTCAAAGAATAGATGTATGCTTAGCTTGATAAGAAACTTCCATGCCTTTTTCTGAAGTGAACTGATGGTTTAAAAAGTTCCTTTTGGCTTCACATCTCATCATTGGTGGTGCCCCATCTTTAATGACCTCTCTGCAGTCTTTCACTCAGGATTTTTGTTGCCAAGAAAAGGCTTCAGAGGACTCCAGCCATTTGATCTGCTCAGGAATGTTCTGCCTGGGGCCACGGCAGCTAGCCCAGCTGCCACATCCTCTCCAAGGATGGGAGACAAGGTGGCCATGAAGTCTGGGTCAAACCATGCTATCCTCCAATCCTTGGAATCGAAGATGAGTCTAAATGCTTGATGAGTTCACTAGGGTCCTGCAGTCACTACTGGTGACTTAAAATTTTGTTTCTTTGCTAGTTTCTCCCTTCTCTCTGTCTTCTCAACTAGCATGTAACCTCCCCTGAGAGAAGAACCTTGCTTCTCTCATTCACTGCTTTATCACCATCACTTAAAATAGTGGCTAGAAGAGAGTAGAAACTGAACGAGCATATGGATGAATGAATGAATGGCTTGCCCCATTTCTACTTTGTAACCAACCCTGAAGATTGTACCTCTCTCCTGGCCTGTAGCTACATGGGCTATGCCCAAGGTCCCCTCTTGGGTTCTCCAGCCAATCAGTTACTTGGTCTACATGACATTTCTTTCTCTGATTCCAGCCAAGGCATAAGAAGGCTTCTTGGGCACAGACTTCACCTGCCTCAGCTGTGTGAGTGCATGACATGGGCTCTGGGCACAGTAGGTGCTCCGTGCATGCCGTCTTGGTCTCTGCCTACCACATACCCCAAAGCTTCTTAACCTGAGGACCCCCCCAGACTGCAGGAAGGGCCTGAACCATGGAGATCATCTGCAAAACGTCTTCTTATGTGTATTCCTTATGGTGAGGATTTAACAGATTCCCAGAGGAACTCGTGACCCAAAACTTGCTAAGAATTGCTGAGGTGGATTTTGACAAAAGCTACTTTTGCTTCCCTTTGTGTATGAAGGACTTCTGGTGGAGCCTTTGCTCACCAAGCTCACTTCCCTACCATATGCCATGCTTTGTGGTTGTCATCGTGGGTATGCAGAGTATTTCCATTAGACCACCATTACTGGACAAAATCCTCCCAGCTGAAAAGTTAGACCACCTCCAACTTTTCACTATTATAAACAACACTGGGGTGAACATCCTATCCTTACGAAGTTCTCTTTATCCACCTCTTCCATTCTTTCCTTAGAGAGATTCTAAGTGGAATTACTAGGACAAAAATGCACTGTACTGAGGCTCAAGCTGCTTTCTGGGGCATTGTGTGAATTTATATTTCTGCACATAACATATGAGAGAAGCGCTGCCCTTTCCATTGATGATTCCAGTAAGGACCAGCCTATTTTCCATGTCCCCAAGGCTTACTTGACTACCTGGTCAATAATCCAAAAAAAAAGGCAACCCAAGACCAGTCATTTCTATGACCAACTCCCACAAGGTACTGAGGCTGGGCCAAGCTTGAGTCTGCATTTCCCTCTCCTTTCTACTCTTACCTTCCACCCTTGGTATATGTGGTAAGCAGACAGTAACACATTGTGTTAAGTTTCTTGGTTCTTTTATGTTTTATTTAATTTAGACAGAGGGAGAGAGCATGCACGCAAGCAGGTAGAGGGGCAGAGGGAGAGAGAAAATCTCCAGCAGACTCCCCACTGAGCAAGGAGCCTGATGGAGGGCTTGATCTCATGACCTGGTAGATCATGACAACCAACTGAGCCACCCAGGTGCCCCCATACTAGGTTTTGAAAAGGATAGAGGAGATCTAACAGTAAAATATACTTCTGAAATATAAAGTTACTTCTGAAATATGAATAAAGACACTTTCATTTCATAAAGTCAGAGAGAAGAAAAGATAAATGAGCATACTGAGATACCATGTGAAGGAAAGGAGATACTCATGAGAAGGAAGAGCATTCTGAGGCCGCCTGCTCTCGCTGAGGGGTAGGAGCTAGTCCACAGACCACAGAAGCAGAGCATCTCTCCCTCCTGCCTGGAGACAACCTCGGCCCTACTAGATTTCCTCTGGGTCTGGTGTTTTCACCCAGTTACAACTGCAGTCAATTGGTTGTTGAGGACTTCTCTAATTATCCTTCAAGGCATGGCAATCAACACTGAAGTGGGAACCTAGCAAAGCAAGGTCAGAGCCCTCTATCTCTGTGTGTGATGTTGGCCAAGCTGCTATCCTTCTCTAGGTCAGTCTTCTGGTTTGCAAAACAAGAAGGTCCCACCCAACAATGTTTAGAGCAGGGATGTCTGAGTCAGCAGTAATTACTACAGAGTGACAGCTTCTGTGTATCACAGCGTCTCTAGAAGCATCCACAGTTATATAGCGGGCTTTCACAGGAGCCTGTCTGGACTATGGGGCTGGCAGAGGAGACTCTTACCTGCCCTGACCCTCTCCTTCTTCCATGCTCTGGAGGGGGAAGTTGGCACAAGAACCCATGAACAAGACCTCGCGTTTTGTCACAGGTTCACGTTCCCTCTGCCTCTTTGCACGTTCCCTCTCGTCACCGTGTTGCATGGCCTGCTTAGTACACTCTGAAACACTTGGCCAAGCTCCAGAATTGCACAATCCATAGAATGTTTATTCTAGTGGATTTAAATGTGGCAGCAGATCCTTTGACACTCTTCCTATTAAGAGGGAGGGATCTCTGTGCATCCTCTTGAACCTGGGGCCAGCTTGTGACTGCTTTGGCCATTAGGTATAGCTAAAATGACACCACAGAACTTCTAAGGCCAAGTAGCTGTTTCTCAACCTCTTGTATTCATTATTGCCTCCCTAAAATGCCTTTTCAGGCATTTTTTTCCCCTAGTTACTTCCCCACTTCCATAATATTTTAATTATACCTATATATTCCTTATACTGCATGTGTGTCTGGTTTTTGTTTTGGGTTTTTTTTTTTTTTGCATAAAGAGGCTAATATGTTTTCACACTTCCTCCTGGACCAACTCTTACCCCCCGGAGGACAATAGCACGTCTGTTACAATGCACAGGCTAGGTCCTAAAAGGCCATGCAGCTTCCCCTCAGTTCTCAGGAAATTCTTATTCTTAGAGCCTTTCGATGCCATGTATGAAGTCTTGCTACCTGGAGGGCTGTCATGCTGGCAGAGCAGCTGGGACAATATAGACAGAAAGCACCCAGTGAGCCCAACTATGCCAACTATCTGTCATTTGAGTCTTCTGGGCCCATGTGATGAAGAAGTCTGCGAAGAGAACTGCAGCTCCAGCTGCTATCTGGCTACAATCACATAAGAGGTCCCCAAGCCAAACTCGCCCAGCCCAGCCAACCCTCAGAACCAGAGAGATCATATCAAATAAAGTATTATTGCTGTTTAAAAGCCACTATGCCCTGAGATGCTTTGTTACTCAATAGTGGGTAACAAGAGCACTTACAATATACCAAAAGTTACCCTAAGAATTCAACATTTATTCATTCATTTTATCTTCACCACACCCTATGAAGTCAGTATATACATTTCATGGATGGATTCAATTCGGGCAACTCATCCAGGAAGAAGTGGAGGGCTACACTTAGGAACCATTGCTCTATAGTTTCTTCTGGCCGTAACCCCCTCTGGTTCTTCTACTGAATGTGATGCCTGTTTACACATTACTGAATTCGGTAAGCACTTATTCATCAGTATACTCTGGGTACTATGCTGAGTGTTCAGGATGTGAAGATGAAAATCACAGCTCCTATAACTCAAGGAACTTTCAATCTAACAGAGGGATCAAAATATCAATTTGGTGTGATAAGAATTATGATAAAGATAAGCAAAGAATGCCATGGATCACAGAAGTAGGGGCCCAATCCAAAATGGGGGTCAGGAGGCAGTGAAGGGACACCTTCATGGAAAATGCAACTTTTGGCCTGAGTTTTCAAAGCAGAGAAAAGGACCTAATCAAGAGAAAAGACAGGGGTGGATATTAGCCATGCAAAGTCAAGACAGTCAAGTGCATTCAGGGAACTGCCAGTGATTTTTAAGGATGTGGCCATGTGTGAGGGGAGTGGAGGTGCGACGTGAGCACCTTGCCCTGGTTTGCCTAAGACTTCCTAGATTTTAAAATGGAAGGCCTCATATTCTATGAAGCCCCTCAGCTGGTCACCCCAGGCAAGCCAGAGGGGAGCACAGAATGTGGGAGATGGAGTAGAGATTGGTGAGTGGAAGCTAGGTAGTGGTGAGCCTTACAAGCCACGCCAAGGCGGTTTTAACTTTATCTCCAGAATAAATAGGAGATGATGAAGAAACATATATAGGTCCAGTGATTTGATTACTCAGGAGAGAACTGGAGTTGAGCCAGAGCTGAACCTGAGAACTACTCCATGTATTTTGAACACAGCTGTCTCTTACCTTCCCTACTGATGCTCAGGAAAACTTTTAAATATCATAGGATGCTTGCAGACACAGAACTAGATGCCTGCCTGCACCCCCTGGCTGACACAGCTCAAAATCCTGTGGAAGAAACTACCACTCTAATCCACAACTCCTTCTCCACTGGACACTACCCCATCTCCAACCTTCCCATAAAGAAAAAGAAGAGAACCCAACAAAGACCATCCTTGACTCCATGTTCCTCTTCAGCCACCATCTTATTTCTCTGCCATCCTGTATGAGAAAAAAATTATTCTCATAACTGTCCATTCCTGCTGTCTCCAAATCCTCACCTCGTCTTCTCTTTTGAACTTTGGAGAATCAGTCTTTTACCTTGAAATTGGCCCTTTATACCAAAAATGCTCACTCCAAAGAAACCTCCAAGTTCCATACTGTCACACCCAGTGATTGATTCTCCTCCGCCTCACGGACTCTCAGCAGCACTTGACACAGATAATGACTCCCTCCTTTTTAAATTTTCTCCATAAGGGGCGCCTGGGTGGCTCAGTTGGTTAAGCAACTGCCTTCGGCTCAGGTCATGATCCCGGAGACCTGGGATCGAGTCCCACATCAGGCTCCCTGCTCGGCAGGAAGCCTGCTTCTCCCTCTCTCACTCCCCCTGCTTGTGTTCCCTCTCTGGCTGTGTTTCTCTCTGTCAAATAAATTAAAAATATATATATATTTAAATTTTCTCCATAAAATTTAATCATTGTTTGTATAGACATCTTATATACCTTTGCTAGATTTGTACCTAGGTATTTAATACTATATTCCATGTCACTGCAAATGGCAAGATTTCATTCTTTTTGATGCCTGAGTAATATTCCACTGTATATGAATGTGTGTGTGTGTATACCACATCTCCTTTATCCATTCATCTGCCTTCTGTCTTACAGATTCCTTTCAAGCATTATTTTAGTTTAATGGTGTGGGTGTCATATTTTCATTGTCATTAAGTTCAAAATACTTTCTAATTTCCATTATGATCTTTTCTTCATTATGTAGTATATTGATTAAATAACAACTGCAGAATATACATCATTTTCAGGAACACACAGAACCTGTACTAAAATAAAACAAATACTTGGCCACAAAACATATCTCATCAAATTTCACTGGATTGAAATTCTACAAAATATATTTTTTGACCACAGTGAAATTAAGCAAGAAATAAACAATACACAATTATGGCTGAAGATTTTAAGATAATTCTCTCTGTAATAGAACATGCAGACAAAAAATGAAGTTTCATTCCTAAACATTTGGAAATTTCTGGTTATCTTTTCTTTATTGATTTCTTACTTAATTTCATGTGGTCAAAGAATATATTTTATATAATTTCAATCCATTGAAATTGATTATATTTTATATAATTTCAATCCATGAAATTTTGTAACAAATTCAGATTGTTTATATATTCCCACGAAAGAACCGTTATTACTAAAAATGTTCTCTTTGTGTCTAGTAATATTTTCACCTTAAAGTCTACTTTGTCTGATGTTTTCAATATACCACTATTTGTTTGGGTAAGAGTTTGATGGTATATCTTTTTCCACACTTTTGCATTTAGTTTTTCAACATCACCGCCTTTAAGGTATATTTCTTATAAGCAATGTATAGTTACTGTCTTTTTAAAATCTAGTAATATTAACTTTTAATTGGAATAGTTAGTCCCTTTATACTTAGTGTAATTCTTGATATACTGGATTTAAAACTACCTTTTTATTATTTGTTTTATATGTCTCCTCTGCTTATTGTTCCATTTTTATTATGTTTTCTTATCTTCTTTTGAATTACTGACTTGAAAAATGTTTATACTTATCAAAACACCACAAGGCATGACTCCTCTTACTTACTAAATTTGACAGATTTCACTTAGATTTACCATAAATATACCCTTTCCTATTCTTCCTAGATGACTATGCTTCCAACCAAAAGCACTTTTCTTCTGTCTTAAGCATTCCTTTTAGTGCAGTTCAGTTTTTGTTTTCTGGGGAAAAATTTTATTGTATCTTAATTTCTTAAAGTTTCCTTGTTTTGTTTTGTTTTTGCCAGATATAGGATTGTAGATTGGCATGTATTTCTTTCAGTAATTTAAAGATGTCATTCCATTGTCTTCCACCTTCTGTCATCTCTGCTTAGGAATTGGTTATTGGTCTTATTGTTGCTTCTTTGAAAGTAATATGTCTTTTTTCTCTTGATGCCTTTAAGATGTCCTCTATAATTGGTTATCAACATTTTTTTAATCCAAACTTGCTTTATTTTCTGTATTATGTTAGTCACCATACAGGCTTTGATGTAGTGTTCCGTGATTCATTATTTGCGTATAACATCCAGTGCTCGTTACATTATGTGCCCTCCTTAATACCTATCACTGGGCTACTGCATTCCCCGAACCCCCTCCCCTCTGAAACCCTCAGATTGTTTCCTGGAGTCCATAATCTCTCGTGGTTCATCTCCCTGACTTTATTATGATGTGACTAGAATGGTTTTATTTCTATTTAACTTGAGTTCTGTAGAGTTTCTTGAATTGGGGACTTGATGTTTTTGATAAGTATAAACATCTTTCAAGTCAGTATTCTCTTCAAATATTGCTTCTGCTCTATTCATTCTCATCTCTATTACTGTGATTGTATTTACACATATGATTGACCTCTCAGCATGTCCCGTTTTAAACTCTTTTCAGCATTTGTCAATCCTTTGTTCTACATGCACTTCACTCTGGGTATTTTCTACTCACCTCCCTTTCAGTTTACTAATCCTCTTTACTACTGTGTCTAAACTACTATTAAATTTACCTATTGAATTCTTAACTTGAGTTATTTTATTTCTAAGGCAAAGTATTTCCATACACTTTTTTTAAACTCTATTTCTTTGGTAAAATTCTTTAGATTCTCTTCTATTTTCTTGAACAGAAGAACCACAGTTATTGGAAAGTCTGTGTCTGAAAACTCTGTATTTGGATCACCCATATATCTGTTTTTCTTATAGTTTTAGTCATTTGGTCCTATTTCCTGTGATGTGTGGTAATTTATTAAATGCCAGACATTGTAAATATAAAAATTGTTGCAGCTCCACTGAACTGCTAAAGCTCCTGCCTGTCTCTTAATCTTTTAGCAGCTGCTTTGCACTTATTTTCTGTGTCTTGCCCCACACACATGCAACTTAGGAATTTGACAATTGCATCAACGTGAAATTGCAAAAGATGTTTGAGCTCATATTTCTGTGATTTCCTCCTTTCTAGGACATTATCTCTTCAAGTCCTAACTGTCTTGGCCCAAAAACATTCCAACTCCTTTCCCCTCATGCTATCAAAACTGCTGTGACTCCAGGCCATTTCTTTCTGCTCACCCTCTATTGCCCTATGCTGTGAATCAGCAAATGCCTGAGTGGGGAAAGCAGAGATAAATGTAGAACTCATGTGAATGAGATTTTCTTCTCTCTCAGGGATTTGGTTTCTGAAATCTTTGTTACCTTGATTGCTCTATGATATCCTCACAGAGACTTTTTTTATTCCCTTTGGGTGCATTTTATCTGGTTTTATCATTCTTTCAGAGAGAGGGAAGACTTATCTCACCATGCTCCTCCAATGGAATCATAAGTGCTTTGTTATTTCTTTAAAACTTCAGAACAATCCTGTGCAATAATTACCCTCACTTTCCAGAGGAGGAACCAAAGCACAGGGGTTTACATTATTTCACAACAACAACAACAAAACATCAAAATAGGAGTGCTGAGTTATACTTCAAGTTCCATGTTCTTTCCAATCTACCATCGATAGCTCATGCCCAGCTCTCTTTGGATAACATCCAAAACAAAGGAACTCAGCTGAAAAACAGGATAAAGGACAATTTTTCGGTACAATAAGATCCTCTCCTCTTCCCACCTCCTCTCTGATCCTCACCAACAACAGAAAGCCAACCTACATCTCTGAAGTGGGAAACTGTTGAATAATTCATAAGACAGGAGGGCTCCTAGCTCAACTCAACCTTGAATGAATTGTCTTTGTGGTCCTACTGAGATGAAGAAAAATATTTTCCTCGTGCTGTAAATGTGGTTCAAAGAGAGGATTCATTAAGGAAGATGCAATTTAAACACATACGTTTTTCTGACTAGTACCACACTTTTAACGGAAGGTGATACTCAATAGAGTAGAGACACTTTAATCTCTCTGCATACTGACTTCCTAAATTTAAAGAACACACAACGTTGCCACTAACATTTTAAGGAAGATAGGTAGATGCATCCATACACACTTCATTTTAAGTGTCTGTCCTTAAAAAGGCATCTGTTATTGACTGTAATAGTGTGAGTCATAACAAAGACATTTATATTCATGTAGATATAATCTGCACTTCCACAGGTGTCCAAGTGTAATGTACAATTGCCTAATGAACCCTTAAAATAAAATGCTGCCAATGAGAACTGAGTTTGCCTCTCCTATAAAGAAAATGAAACTCCATCAGGCTGGCAAATAGGAACTTCAGCATCCTAGGTATTCTTAATACGATGGCTCTCCCACCACCATTTCTGCAGGGAATAATATATAGGAAAATAATGTTTCTCCTTTGTGATTACATTACCATATGGAGTAATTTTTCTTGACGGGGAGGTCATTTCATCTGATGAGTTCTTGAACAGTGAAATGGAAGCTTGGTTCTATGACAGCGAAGGACAGATTGACTTATTAAAACGGTTACATTACGGATTTTTATTAGTCTATTTCACGTTACTCCCTTATAAGATCAAAAGCATGAATGCATTTGGTAAGTCCATCAGGAAATGTTAGGGACAAAAATTAGAACGGTCATTATTACAAATGGGAAAATCATCTGGAAACTAAGATTCTAGAGGCCGACTCAAAGAAGTCTCACGAAGTTGTGATTTGGAGAGCAGAACAGATGGGATGTGAGTATTAACGGGGGAGTTAGCCTCATAAGACCAACAAGCAAAGTTTCAGAAAAATCAGGCAGGCATCTGAATTCAGGACAGGTTGCAATGGAATGAACAAAATTAATTGTCCTGGACATCTAAACCCAGAAGAAAAATGACCCAAATCTAGGAGAGACTTCCCAAGAACTCTGAGAAATGCTGCTTTAATTTTTCATCAAAACACCTTGCAAAATCTGTGCTTATTGTGAATGTGTTCATATTTATCCCCTTTGATTTATTTTCATTCAGCAGGTCTTAGCTGAGCCCTTTGTTGTGCCAGGACCACAGAAATGCTTTGACATGACTGGTGCTCCCATGGAGTTCATGATCTGGTCGGGGAGACAGAGGAAACAATACTAAGAGCCTGATGGTGTGCGTGTGCTAAGGCCTATTAAAAAAAAAAAAAGGAATAATCTTTCATTTATTCATAAATATTTAGAGAGTACCTACTATGTGTTAGACTCTGCACTCGCACTGGGGACACAAGCGTGTGCCTGGGTCGCTATGACTTTAGTAAGAGAGACATATGATAGACAAGTAAGCAAATAACTGCATAAGCAGAGTCCACATTATGGTTCAAGTGGCAAGGAAGTAGAGTGAAATGTCTACGTGTAGCTCTTTTCTACATCACACTCTTCTAAAGCCCCATGGAAAGACCGGACCCACACCCCAGGGATAGCTCAAGCTTCTCCTGTTTCAAAGTGCTCTCAGAACAGAGAGACCTTTTTCAGGTGCATGGTCTGGGCTGTGATGAAGTCACCCTGGGTTCTCAACAGTGACCTTGGCACGCAACACGATCGATTCACCATTCACCACCTGCCTTTCTGAGAAAGTGGCAAAGCTCCTCAAGATACACTTGGAGGCAGGAGAGGGCTGCTGACTCAACCTCTAGCCTAAATGGTGTTCTATGCTCTATCCTCCTATTGTAGCTTCCCACTGTCAAATCTGTAAGGACAGAGCCCCTACTTCCTTATTACCAGACACCTAAATGCCAGTGCAGTGCCTAGAATATGGAACGTACTCGGTGAATACATAGTATATAAACTATTGCAACAGCAATGATATCGTAGAGGAAGAAGCACGCCGAGAGCTGGTGTATCACCTTTCTGCAGCTGCCGTGACAATTTACCACCACCGGGGCAGCTGAACACGATGGGGATCTATCCGCTCACAGGTCTGGAGGCCAGGAGTCCCTAACCTGGCAGGACTTTGTTCCCCTGGGAACTCTACAGAAGCCTCTGCCCATTGCCTCTTATGTTTCTCAGGGCTCCAGGAGTTCCCTGACTTGCAGCTGCATCCCTCCAACCTCTGCCTCCACGGTCACATTGTCCCCTCCTACTCAGTCAAATATCCCCTGCACATCTCTAATAAGGACACTTGTCATTCAATTTAAGTGTCAGTGATGCCATTTGTCAATCCAGGATAACAACTCCACCTCCAGACCTCCAGAACCTTAACTTAATCGCACCTTCAAGGACCCTTTTTCCAAATAAGGGCACATTCACAGGTTCCAGGAATTAGATGTGGACAGATCTGCAACAGGACATCATTCCACACACGACAGCTAGCATCTGTGAACTGGGATTGTAAATGGTTCCCTACACAGATATCAAACTTTCCCTAAATAGTAAGAGCGGCTCAGTGTGCCTAGACTGTTGGTACAAAAAATAAGACTTATTCTGAATATCCACTTTCCTTCTGGGAGTCTAGAATTTTGGTACATGCCAGTAACCATCCCCCAATAAAACCCTGGGGTCTCTGATGGGCTTCCCTGCTAGAACACATTTCACTCACACTGTCACAACTCAGTGCCGGAGGAATTCAGCACCTCCTGCGGGACTTCGCTGGGAGGGGACGCTTGGTAGCTTGTGCCGGGTTTCCACGAGTCTTCGCCCCCATGCACCTTCTCCCTTTGCTAATTTTGCTTAGAGACTTTTACTGCAAAAAGTCACAGCCATGAGTAAAACTATAGGCTGAGTCTTGACCGACTGTCAGACTTGGGAGTGGTCTTGGGGACCCCTAACATGGGGAACATGTAGGGCACCAGGGAAGGTGGTAGGTGGCAGGGCTGGTGCTGAAGCTCAGTTTCTTATTCTGCAAAATGGGGGCATCTCAAAATTGGCAGGCAACCCACTGTGTGCTCAGACCGAGTTCTGAGAGAAGAGTTTAACAAAGAAAGAACATGCAAGGGCACGGTCAGGATTCAAACAAGAAAGAAAAAGGCATTCCCCCTTCACGAACAAAGGTGGAAAACGGAACCACCCAGAGAGCAGAAGGCAAGGGCAGAGTGCTGGTCAGGAGGCCAGAAAAGGCAGCCGTACAGAGGGATGCCTGGCCTGAGCCAGGGTCCACCGCAGCCTGCTCGGAGGGGGGCCGGCAAGCAGACACACTGACCTTCCTCTCCTCGGAGCCTCTGCCAGTCTCTATCAGCCAAACCCAAATGGAGGGCTGAGAAGGAGGAAGCCACTCGAGGAGGTCAGTCTCCTGGGGCATAAAGCAGGGTGAGGAAGGATGGACAGCAGGCGTGGAGGGGCAAGCAGCAAAAGCCCGGCACGGCGGCAGAACCAGCCCTTACCTTCAGGAGGCTGGCGTGGAGATTAAGTAAGGCGGTGTGTGGAAGGAGAGAACTTCAGCCATCGTGCAGAATGGCAGAATGGCAAATCACTATTTCACAGATGGTCACGATGAAGACGAAGGGAAGGAAGAGAAGGAGGAGGAGGAGGAGGAGGGGTGAGGACATGGAGAGGAAGGAGCTCCTGGAGATCAAGAATCGCGGTCACAGCTGCAGCGTCTAAAACAGCACGCGTCCACACTCAGTGAGCATGTCAATGAACCACGGAAGGGGTCGCATACCCAGGTTCTAAACCCCGACTCAACACAGGGCCTGGGGCTACAGACACAGAACAACCACTGGGAGACTAAGCCAGCAGCCTTAGCTGTCTAGGTGGTAGAGCCCAGGGAGGGAACGCAACTTTCCCAAGGATGCACAGTATGTCAACAGAACAGGCGAAGACAGGATCCCTTGCCCTGATTCCAGCCTGGTTCCCTTCCAACACAACCAGGCTGCCTCTGAGCATGTCATCTGAGAATTCCAACTTGGAGACTAAGGCATGGCTGTGCTCTTTCCTGGCTCCAAGACAGTCTTTCAGAGTAGAAGGCTCAGGGTCTTCCTTCTGAGCGTGCCAGCTGATTAATCTTGGGGTTATAGACGATCAGAGAACCTCCGGCAGAGTGGCCTAAGCACCCACCTACCCCCCGCCAGCACTCAGCCCTGAAGACTGGGCTAACAGCACGGGACAGCCGAATTCCTCTTAATTAAACACCAGTATTTGGGAGCACCTTCATACCTCTGGTTATTTCAAAAGCAGGGTGGCCTTTCATACAGGAATACAAGTGTGTTATTTATTGGAGGCTTCTTTTGCGCTTGCTGCCATCTTCTTGAATCTTATGGTCTACTGAGATAGTCTCTCTTCCCTTCGCACATGCTCCATCCAGTCTGCTTTAACAAAAGACAATTCTCCGTGATGCCGTATCTTTGGAAGCCATGCTCTGTGACATTCTTCCCCAATAAGCCAAAATGGAAACTCACAAGACACTCAGGAGACACACATCTCTTAAATCGAAGAATCAGAATGTGTCTGGGAGGGGCAATCCAGGCATGTGACGGTGGCCACGAGTGTCATTCGAGCCGATACTGAGAATGCATTCATGTGTAACTACAAAATGTGGGAGATGGATTGTATCTGGGACCCCATTCTTGACTTGCTGAGTCCCCCCACACACATGCCATCTGATTCTGATGCCATGCCCAGCCCTGGGACCCGCCGTGGCTGACGTGGCGTCAGCAGAGGTGAAGGAAGCGGAGACTTGAAAGCCACATGCACCCTCCCACCTGTTCTCTTCTACACTCAGGCTTGCTTGCTGCTATACCCCCGTTAGGCCACAATAGTATGCCTGAGCTGGCCTGGTGGAGGAGAGCCGAGCTGTCTCCTGGCCAGAGCCAACCCTAGATCAGATACCTATCAGAGAGCCCACTCTCAGCCATGGGAGGAGTCGAGCACAAGAACCTCCCTGCTGAGCCCGGCTTCAATCACCCACCCGGAAGCAGGCTGAGCAGAGGTTTATTGCGGAAAGCACAGAGTTTGGGATGGTCTGTGGCAACAGGTGGCTGATGTAGAAAATACGTCATGCTTCACTCTCCCTCGAATCCATAAGGAGGTCTGAGTCAACACTGACATTCTCAGTTCCTATTACAATCACAGAATCAGAAGATCTTTACGGCTGAAGTTCTTCTTTCATCATTGTAGCGACTGCCTTCGATAGAAGGTACAATCCCACGAGAGAGCTAGAAACGGCCTATTTTTAGATAAAAAGTAGAGGCATCCAGCAGGGAGGCCATGCCAGTAAATCAGAGAAGAAACAGGAAGCAGGCAAAGCCCCATACTCTTTGTCTTTCGAAGAAATCCCTTGTGAAGAAAGCACATTGGTTCGGCCACTTGGGTTAAGGAAAATGCAATGCCCCTGAAAAAAGAATCACCTTGGGGGACGCCTGGGTGGCTCAGTTGGTTAAGCGACTGCCTTCGGCTCAGGTCATGATCCTGGAGACCCGGGATCGAGTCCCACATCGGGCTCCCTGCTCGGCGGGAAGCCTGCTTCTCCCTCTCTCACTCCCCTTGCTTGTGTTCCCTCTCTCGCTGTGTTTCTCGCTGTCAAATAAATAAAATCTTTAAAAAAAAAAAAA
>PITA01005705.1:13537-42946 GCA_004023965.1 Spilogale gracilis | reverse complement strand
GCGGTCAAGCTAGACTTTAAAAAAGGAATAGAACTTTAAGAGATCGGAAGAGGGAGAAGAGTACCTACAAAGGCCTGTAACTGCCTACGTGACAGACCCCTTCCCCAGGGAGCCGGGAAGTCATAGTAAACAGGCAGCGTCTCAGGGGAGGCCCAGGGCACAGGAGCCGGGCTTGCTGCTGGGAGGAGGCCGTGGCCACCGGCAGACCCCGGCCACGTGGGAAACCACAGAGGGGCCACTAGGACGGTGGGCAACAGAGAAGAGGGTTTCAATTCAAGGAGTACTTGGCAAGAGTGCCTGTTGACCCCAAAATGCGACATTCCCCGGCGCTTCTAGAGAGTAAGGAAGACGAAGATAAAACCCTCACGTTCCTCCTAACCTCCCTTTCTCACTTTCACCTTCCAATCTGTCTCTAAATCAAGTCGTTTCTCTGGAAAACAGCCCTCCATCCATTTTAGATGGTTAACAGCTTTCTTGTGCATTCGAGCCAAAAATCCCCGTCTGTCTCTTGGACCCTGCGAGCCCTCTACCCCACTGCCCACCTCTCTTTGGCTCATCACCAAAGCTGACATTACAGTGATTTTTAAAATACAGGTGTCAGTGCACTCCTCCTCCTTTAAGACTGCTTGTGGACATCAAGACCAAGCTCCATCATCCTAGCATAGTCCACGGGTCCCTGCAAAGCAGCCTGGCTCAGTCTCCTACAGCCCCACCCCCAACCAGGACTTCTCTCCACCCCTGGGATGTCCCACGCTCCCGCATTCACTGTGCCTTTGGGTAAGCTGTTCCGGCCACCTAGAACGCTCTCCCCCGCTTCTGTTCTCTCATCTAGAACATGGGTAGGATGGCATCCGTCACTCAAGGCTGTTGTCGAACTACATGGAAATAATGCAAGTGAGAGCTTCTAACCGTGCCCTGGACAGCCCGAATGGCACCAGCGCCTCCGAGCCAGGGCACCGATTCATGGCTCCTCCTCTGTGTGGGTAACGTCACTCGCCATTCTCAGGAGGTGCTGCCTTTATACACAAGGCCACAATCAGCACCACCACCAATACGGTGCCCCCTAAAGTCCCACAGGACATTCGCCTTGCCTCCCTCTCCACCACTCCAGCCTCACTGCCTGTCCTCCTCTCTCCCTGTCCCTGAAGCCATTCTCCCCTCCTTGCTGGTCTCCCAAGTTCCCACTTCAGGGCCTTTGTACCTGCTGTTCCTGCTGCCCAGAATGTTCCCAAATATCCACATGGCTCACTCCCCCATTTCCTTTAGGTCCCCCTCCAGAGGCACGGGGCAGGCGGGATGTAAGATGCAAGTACTCCAATGACAAATATTCTAACAGGGAGACTTTAATTTCAGTTTTACTCGGAGTTACTACCTCTAGAACTGTTGACTACCAAGCAAATGAAAACACCACTGGTGCAGGTTTCTGCGTAATTCTAGTAGAGAGAGAGAGAGAGAAGAGAGGGAGAGAGACGACGAGAGACAGAGGACAAAGAAACTGTACTGACCCAGGCACTTTTTGCCCTTCCTTAAATGCTGCCTTATCAGCAAGATTTCCTAGCCCCACCCCACACAGAATAGTACCTGCCCACCACTCCAGTCTCTCCCCTCTTACTGTGGCTTTCCTTCACTCTGCGGCACATACCATGATCTGATTTTCTGTTCCTCCCACTAGAACACAAACATCACTAAGGTAGAATTTGTGTGTGTGTGTCTGTGTGTGTGTGTGTGTGGGTGGGTGGGTGGGTGGGTGTGTTGGTTCTGTGGTCTATTATTCTTTATTCTTTATCTTTATTCTGTATTCTTAATCAATTATATCTTTAGAGGGGCAGAAGCTGTGCTTCTTTCCCTCGGGGAGCACACGAATCACATATGAATGCCAGGAATTAAATCATTATATGACATTATCAAGTAGGAAAAAGGGAATGAGGCCAGGAGTGGAAGAAAGGGGAGAGCAGAGGGCCTCCTTTCTCTAACCAGGGAAAAGGGAAAGACAAGAATTTTTTGTCTCCTCTATTCGCTGCTTCTTTCTCAGCACCTGAAATATGCTTGGCGCACAGTAGGTGTTCAATAAATATTTGGCCCAATGAATGAATTTCTCGGCCAGGGATGGTGCCCAGGAAAGCTAACTAGGTGAATTGGGCTGAAATAGCCTAGCCCAGGCCAGAGGCCCATTCAACCCTCCAGGAAAGGGAAGCTGGGAAGCACAGCATTTGGGGTTTTCCATCAGCCAGTGCAGACCACAGGAGTTCAGACTTTTCCCAACCACAGCTCCATGAAATGCCCAAAGCCTGAAAGGTCACCTTTGGTTTATGTGGTTATTTGTCCTGCCGTGTGTTCACAGACTCCAGCACGGGGCTGTCCCGGATGGGGCCTCTTGCAGAAACAACCTTGAGGTTGGGTCTCCCCTCCATTCTGCCTCAGGCTCGTGCTATTCACATTCTGACCACACGAGGTCACTATTGTCGCATGTACCATCCGAGATGGGCCTCGGGCACTGATTTTGTTCTGATTTTCAGAACTGGAGGTCTGGGCAAGTGGGAGAATGCACTTCCTAAAAACAGTGTTGGGGCTGATTCTAGAGTTTCTAGAACATCGCGACCTAGGTCTTTATAAAGGCAACAGATACAATCAGAGGTGGGCTCTAAAGTTGGGGTGTCTGATTTAGAATCCCAGCCTCAACTGCCTGTCGTGATCTTGGGCAAAGCTCTCTGCCTTGGTTTCCCTCTCTGCAGAATGGGATAATAAGAGTGCTTTCCCCACAGGGATTTTGTGATGACTACAAGAGTGATGCATATAGGGGCGCCTGGGTGGCTCAGTTGTTAAGCGTCTGCCTTCAGCTCAGGTCATGATCCCAGGGTCCTGGGATCGAGTCCCGCATCGGGCTCCCTGCTCAGCAGGAAGCCTGCTTCTCCCTCTCTCACTCCCCCTGCTCATGTTCCCCCTCTTGCTGTGTCTCTATCTGTCAAATAAATAAATTAAATACTTAGAAAGAGGGTAAGAAAGAAGGGAGGAAGGAAGGAAGGAAGGGTGATGCATACAGATCTCTCAGAATACCAGCATAGATTCAGCAGTTGTAAAAGTTAATTGTTTATTATCACTTTTTCTCCATATTCCTAAGATGTTCTATAATGACAAATATGACTAAATTTTGTGATTATTAATGGCTTTTCCCCCATTAGACTATAACTTCCCTGAAAGCAAAGATGGCATTTATATATTAATTTTTTATTATTAAAAATTTCAAATATACGTAAAACAGAAAGACTCGCCTGTATCTGTTTCTACTCATCACTGCCCCTGTCCCAGCTTCCAGAACAGTGCCTGGCACACAGTGGGCCTTCAACACATGATTTCCTATTGGTGACTTACTAGGTGCTATGATAAGCCAGGTCAGTGTCAAGCACCGAGGCTGAAAGAGCGGGTCAGACCCAGGCCTGCTGCTCAAGGAGCCTGAAGTCTAGTGAGGAAGGACAACTTAGTCTGGCCATCTCCCAGGGCGGGGGTGAGTTAAAGGAGGGTATGATAGGGAATCCCACTGAGTCAGGTGAGGCTTCCTGGTAGAAACTTCTATGCTGAGAACTGAAGGATGCAAGGAGCTGATGAGGGGAGGGGAAAGGGGAAGAGCATCCTAGGCAGAGGGAAGAGCAAGTGAAAAGCCCCGGGGGGCAGAGCCCTGTTCAAGAGGCAGTGGGACTGACTGCCAATTGAAGCATTTTCCAGAGACTAGAGCCAATCATGAATCCTGCGTGTTCATCTCGCCCTGTTGACTTGCAGCCCACCCTCTCACGGTGAGGTCAGCCATGGTCCTCAAGGGGCCTCCTGGCCCACCGGGGTTTCCCACCACAACGGGCCGAACCCCAGCTTTGGGAGGGCAGAAAGCCAAGCCAGTGAGAGCAACCAGGAGCCATCTGCAGCCACCTGGCCACGGTGGGGCTGAGCTGAGGTCACCCCTCCGTGGGGGCAACACAGACAGAAAGAAGGGGGGGCAGACCAGAGGTAAGCAAGCAGGGCAGCTGTGACCTAGGATGGGTGGGAGGGGCATCACACCCGACCGGTCCTTAGGAATCTAAAGCTCTTACCATGACCCAAGCAATCTCGTCCCTGCATCTTTCTCCAAAAGCACCTACTGCTCGGCCCTGCCCCCATCCCCCTGGTGTCCTTTCTGTCCTGGAGCCCACCTCTGCCACACAGGCCCAGAGAGTCCTCCTCAGGCCGTCGCTTCTCCCAAACTGGACTAAGATCCCCCAAGATGTGCTTCCCTAGCTTTGCTCCCAAGTAGATTCTCCCCCAGCTTATTAATCTCATCAATTAAAACTCATGCTCTTCCCTAGGACTACTTATCAAATTAGCTGCGGCATTATCTATTTGTGTGTGATTAACTTCTGGGTCCACACCATGGCTTCAGTGTTCCCTGTAGTGCATCCAGAGCGAGGCAGCGCCCGGCATGCGTGAGCACTTCAAAAAGGCCCAAATGAATGAATGAATGAATGAATGAATGAATGAATGAATGAATGAACTGGGTCAGCACTAATGTACATGCCCATTCAAAAGCCAGCAGGATTACTACTTCTGGGTTCCCAGCACTGACCAATCTGGTCTCCTGGGTGTCGCTGTCACTTCATGATCGTATTTATAATGACAGTAGCCACCCACACCCTTCTAGAAACAGGGGAGCCCAATTCAAACTTGCCCCCAAGTGGCTGCATATCTCATCACCCTCCTCCTGTCTGAACTCAACACTGTCATAAACTCTCTTAGTTATTTCCTTGTGTTTCTGTCTGACCCCCGAGCCCAGAAGAGCAGGGCCCTGGATCATCTGGGTTGCTGCCCTCACCCGCGACATCAAGAGCAGTGTCTGGCATCCAGGAGGTACTAACTCTCACCTTTAGCCTGCATTATCATCTCATTTCCCATTTCCAGACATGTCTACAAAGCAGAGGCAGGAAAGCCCACGTTACAGATGAGGAGACAGAAGTCCGGGGAGGCTATCTGATTTCCAGGCCACAGCCAGTCAGTGGCAAGCCACAGGGACTGAAGTCCTTACTCCTCGACTGGAGCTTTCTCTAAGGATGCTGGCAGCTCATGAGGCTCCAACACGAGGCAAGATTTCTTCCTCCACCTCCAACTCCTAGACCTTCACTAGTAAACACACAACAAATGCAAGACTGTCCTGGAGGGAAGACACACACTGGCTGTCCCTGACCTAGTAGGGTCCTCACCCACCCAGCAACCCAAAGACAAAACTGAGGACCAACTGCCATACACTAGAACTCACAACCTAGGATGCCAAGGACTCACTTAGTGACCAGCACCTCTCAAGACCCTGAAAAGAATCTTCCCTTCCTTGAGTCTTTACTCACGTATCTAAGAAACAAGAAGTAGGCAGCAGCTCTCTATCTCTTTCTACATCTTCTTGGTGTATCCTTCAAGTCCATGATTTTTTTTTTTTGTATACCGTGAAAGCAATAATTCGTTCCCCAACAACACAATGGTGAGTACACAACATGTTCCAAACATAGGCACAACCATGGTGGGAGCATGGACTTCCTGCTAGAGCCATACCACGAGGCGGGCCACAGTTGGAGGATACAAACATAGTGATGAGAGCCTTGGAGGGATGCCCAGAAAGAAAAGAACGACCATGTGTGTGTTGGAATCCTTCCCAAGAAATACTTCTAGAATTTCCTCTTAAAACGTGAGCTGGCCAGAAATTGGAGGACAGTTTTGTCATAGGTCAGGAACGGATAGGAAGTAAAAGACAGAGACAAACAAAGAAGTCTCTGTAGAAGACTGTAAACAGTAAATACACTCAGAGAATTGGGGCTGGAACTGGGACAATTTGACATTTTCATAAATGATCAAAAAAAGAAATGATGGAGTAACACCTATAGACATCATTAAAAATTCCTGTAGGCTGACATGCCAAGCAAAGTAGAGTCAAAGATACAACTGGTGACAACAAAGAGAATGCCAACAAAAGAAAACACAGACTAATGATTTAGAGGGAATCAATACAAAACAACTTCAACTCAGTTAATAAAAATGAGAACATATCTCCCAGTTCCAATTAGGGTTAATGCATTCATCACTCATTCATTCGGCAGCCTTTCCAGAATCTTGACCTCAGGTCTCACTAAGTACTGGTATGGTGAGCATCCACCATACGTAGACATCAGTGATGGGGCCAGTGGAAGAATAACTCCTAATAGAATCACTGGTATGAACCAGTGATCCGCAGAGCAGACAGCACGGTTGTAACTACAGAAGAAGAGATGCCTCACCTCAATGTTTAGAACACTGGGGCAGTCACCCTTCCTCTGATTGTGCTGAGTGGCAGAAGAAAGCATTCCTAACCGGAAGCCACAGGTGTAGGCCCTGGGGCCAGTGAGCTAAGGAAGCATGATAAGATCCCTTAAAGGGCAGAGAACCCCATACTTGGAAGATAAACTACCAGCATACCCACCAAATTAGACAGCTCAATCACCCTTCACAATTCCTGGACAGACTGCTGAACAAAAAGAATACTCAGAAAGAGAGGAACAGGGAATCTTAATGAGGATAAGCATTTAGTCAAATCTCACCCCACACTTGAAGGAAACTTACACCTAGAAAAAGAAGTTCCAAATTGAACAAATGAAGAAATTAACACCTGAAGAAATGGAAATAACAAAACAGACAATAATTTTTAAGTAAACATAATTAATATTCACAAAGGGAAAGAAAGTCCAGTAAATCTGTAAGATAGGAACCAACTACTATAATCACAAATAATTAGAGGTTGTCAACATTTCAAAACACAACCTCCTGAGAATTAAAAATTCAGTAGGGGCTTGAATATCAGAATAGAAACAGTTGAAAATGAATTGTGTAAGACAGAAGATAGAGCTCAAAAGTCCCTCAAAATACATTTCAAACATCTTAGAGATATAAAATATCAGAGAAAATATCACAGATATAGAAAGCGTAAGGAAAAAGTTATAGATATACAAAGGGAAGCCCTGGTGGCCCCAATAGTTCTCTGATAAAGCACAATACAATAGAGATACAGTGTAAGCCATAAATGGGAGCCACATGTAATTTTACATTTCCTAATAGCAAATTAAAAAGTAAAAGAAAACAAGTGAAATTAATTTTAATAGTACATTTTTGCACATTACATATAAAATATTACCATTTAAACACATAATTAATATTAAAAAGTTAATGAGATTTTTTTAAGAAGTCTTAGAAATCTGGTTAAGCGTCTGCCTTCAGCTGAGGTCATGTTTCCGGAGTCCCAGGATCAAGCCCCGCATTGGGCTCCCTGCTGGGTGGGAAGTCTGCTTCTCCCTCTCTCACTCACTCCCCCTGCTTGTGTTCCCTCTCTGTGTTTCTGTCAAATAAATAAATAAAATCTTTAAAAATAAAAGTCTTAGAAATCTGGAGCATATTTTATTTTTATTTTATTTATTTTATTTATTTTATTTATTTTATTTTATTTTATTTCATTATTTTATTTTATTTTGATGCTTAGATGCTTAACAACTGAGCCACCCAGGTGCCTCTGGAGCATATTTTAAATCTAACAGCATTTCTCAATTCAGACTAACCACATCTCAAATGCTCAATAGTCACATGTGTCCTGTGGCTTACCACAGTGGTCAGTACAGATCTAACAGGAACTTAAAACAATTAGAGAACAATCAGAATGTAGGAGAGGAAGTAAGAGATAGGTGAAGACATGAATCTTTAGAGTAAAAGATTAACCAAGTGCATGAAAAGAGACCCACATTTAGAAATGCAATACTTAACTAGCAGATCAAAACAGAGAAAATCCTGAAAGCTTCCAGAAAAGAAAAGAAAGAGTACCAACACAAGAAGGAACATAAAATTGAGAGATCAGACTTGTCAGCAGCAACACCAAACACTGGGGGAAAAAAAGGTTAACTTCTGAGGGAAAGTTACTTTGGATCAGGAATTCTTTACTGAGACAAATTATCATTCATTGAGAGGTGAAAATAAAACTTAAACTCAGAGTTATACTCAGAGCTTCATCCAAGACCCTTTCTAAAATCTGCAAAACTCTCTGCCATTGTCAGGGAGACTGGAAACAAGCTTGTCTTTGAGAGCAGTAAGTTCTCCATTGGCCAAAACGTACCTCCAGATGATAAGAGCTAAGTGTTCATTTAGACCATCCCAGGACCCCAGGAGTAGCCATAACTCCTCCCTGAGTGAAGGGACCTAAAACCCACCTCTGGCACAAGACGAGGTGAGAGAAGAGAGACGATACAGTCCCAGGAAAAATCAGAGCAGCTCTGAGCCTCCCAGGCCAACTGCCCACTGGATGTCATGAAGCATTTCCACATCTTCCCCCAACAAACTCTGCTTGAATGACTCCAACCACAGGCTTCTCATTACTCCTGAGACAGCCCATTCCACTGACAGCTCGGCAGTGTTGGTTTTGTGTTGAGCTAAAAATTTATTTCCCTGTACCTTAGGAATCAAAGAATTATATAAATAGGAAGTCAGGATCTCTTGATTCAATCCTCTCATTTTTAAAGATGAAGATGTAGAGGCCCAGAGAGAAAAAAAGGACTTCCCCAAGGTCACACAGCCTGGTTGTGGCCCAGCTGGCTCTACTGGAATTTGATCTGCCCATACAGGTTAGCTGGTGACCTGGCAACATGGAGAGTTTCCCATATGACCTGGGGGAGAGATTTTTCAGGATTGTGGTCAAAGCAATATAAGTGGGATATCGCCTCTGCACAACAGCCCAGAAGCTGAAGTTATAAAATAAGATGTTCTGAGCTGAGGGTAATGCCCTGGAATCTGGAAGTCTCTATCTGTTCCCCACAGACACTGCCCCAGATTACTGCTGTTTGTTCTCTGTGTTTCCTCTGAAAGGCCCAGCACAGGGTATCTGGGGCATAAGAAGGCAACTCAGGAAAAGAAAAAGAAAAAGAAAAAGTAAAAGAAAAAGAAAAAGAAAAAGATAGCTCTAAGGAGCCCTGAAACCCTTTATCCCATTCAAGTAAGAAGCTGCTGGAAGGAAGATTACCCACCCACCAGTCCCCAAGCAGCCATCCCCATAGGTCTGCAGGAATCTGGGTTAAAACACTCTCCATGATCTACAGCAAATAGCCCTGATGTGCTTCAAGGTTTTCCTAGGAAACCATTACCAGCACTTCCCCTGAGGATAAACAATGAAGCCACCTGCATTTATGAATGCAGAAATGGCTGGTTAAGGGATTCAGGGGACCCATCCAAGTCCATACAGCTTACCTGGTCTCAGAGCCTGAAGAACCACAAATGGCATCACCATAATGGAGGTCAACCCTGCACAAGCCATTCTGCGTCATCCCTTCATCCCCAAATTGGCCTAATTTGAGTCAACGGGATCAGACATACTCCTGTTACCCTGTACTCAAGCTAAGACTCAGAGCAGCCTGGTAGCTTAGCCCAGCATTCAACATTAGGGACTTCCCATGGTGTGTAAGACCATAGGAGTTATCTCCAAATCAAAACTCCTTTGAGAGTGAAGGGGTAACAATAATTGTCATTATTAATAATTATGTAATTAATATAGTAGTTATGCCAGGACAACAAGTATACTTAGGTGCTGTCCTGAGCTCACGAGGAAGTGTGGTCCCCTAACTGTGTTCCAGGCGTTGGTTCTGAGTGCTTTGTCTGTATTAGCTCATCTCTTCTTCATATACCATTTTCCCCATTTCACAGATGGAAAAGTCAAGGCACCCAGCTATGAGGTGGTATACCCAGAATTTGGACCCAGTAGCTTAGTTCCAGGTCCCATGTCCTAACCACTACACAATACTGCCTCTCCTGGAGTCAGGAGGCACACTCAGATGGGGCTGACCGCCAAGCCAGGCTCTATCCCCACGACCACATTCCCTCCTCTCTAGAGCCCTTGTTCAAAGATCTCCACCTGACAACAGTACTTTTTGCCTCCTAATTCAAAATATAAGGTTAATACGGGGCTGTGTATTGGCACAAAAAGTTGAAACTGAGAGAAATCCGATGACCTCCAAGCATGGCCAGTTCCCAAGGAGAACAGGAATATTCTGTTCTCCCTTCTCTAATGATTTCCTCAGAACAACGCCACTATCACATCTCTTGGGAAATTCCTTCCTTCCTTCCTTCTCACATCCATTCAACACACAGTTCTGCATAGACAACCACACCCCTGATGTGCCCCGAGAGCAAGATCCATGCCAACCGCCTCAGTGGACCCCCTTGTCCTGTGACGGTTCAGTGGGCTCAGCCAATGGGAAGGGAGAGGCAAGCGAGGTCAGAGTATTCATTCCTCCGCTCTCCCCCTTTTGGGTGGCAGTGAAATGACCCAGCTTCTGTCAAGCAATCCTCTCTAGATCAGAGCCCTCCCTCCCCTGACCTCCTCAGGCCTGGAGGCTATAATATGCCCAGTGCGCTGTCCCATGCAGGTTCCTTTCACCCTGCCCCCCCACCTCTGTACACTGTATCTTTACTAGCACCCCTAACCCAGGTTGAACATGCCAGCTACTTCCTGCCGGTCTACTAAAGAAGTCAACAAATAGACAAGTCGGTTCTTCAGAATGTATCTTCAACTCTGCCCAGCAGTGTGCTATGGCTGGGGATTTACAGGAAGGAAAAACACACTCCCTATCCTCACAGAGCTTAGAACCTGGTGGGAAGGACCGTCAGATCCCAGAGGTGAGTACAAAATGCCAGCTTAGGGGAACAATGCAGGGTTCCATGAGAGGTGACCCAGGCTGGAGGTCAGGGTGACATCGAGGGGACCATGACGGCATTATACAGAGCCATCACGGCAGGGAAAAGACCTCAGCACCTAACTCTGCCCAAGAGTAGAGGGAGGGCAGCCCAAACAGAGCCAAAAGCAGGTGGAAGAAAAAGGAAAGAGGCCTGGGAGAGACAAGTGCTCCAGGAACTCAGCCACAGGAAGTTGGGGGGGGGGGGATACAGAAGATGGGGCTGCAAAACAAGGCAGAGAGGGGATCAGGGAAGTCCCTATAAGCCATTCAAAGGTCCTTATACTTTGCCTTGTCCTGACACCTCTAAATCATAGCCAAGAAGATCATCGTAGTGTCAACCCCAGTCTTGTAATGAATCCTTCTGGGCCTGTAGCTGAGTGCTGTCTTGGCTGCATGTTTGAGCAGCAGCTCCCTGACTGCCTTTGACCTTAGAGGATGAAGGCGGAGACTGAGGCCTCAGGAATCAGCCTGTCTGGATCTAAATCCTATTCCCACCTCCCAAGTGGCTCAGCCTGGGCAAGTCAACTGCCTGGTGAACCAGAGACCCTCCCTATAAAGTGGGGATGGTAACAGTCCATACCTTGTAAGACGCTGGGAAGCTGGAATGTGAGAAGGTTCAAGGAGTACTTCGAGGGCTGCCTGGCCTGATGAAAGCGCCCCCAAAAGAGGAGCTATTATAATCGTCATTATGGAACCCCATACAAAGGCATGAAAAGAATTCCTCCACAAAAACACCTCCTCAAACAGAGATGCTCATGAAAAGCCATGCAGAGATTATTAACTGTTTGATAAGGACCACTGCCTGATGTTCAGAAGGCTTTGCTTTTTCTAAGCCCTGAGCCATCTATTTAGTGATGGTTTCCGAAGCCAGCCGACCTTGAATCTCTCCTGCTACCACTCACGCAGGAGGTACTGCTGCTGGCCCAGAGCCCCTGCAAGACTTGTGTCTCCAAGTACAAGAGCTCACAGGGCATTCTTGGGAACGATTCAGGAACAAAATGGTATTCTGTGCAGGCAGATGTTTTGCAATAATTAAGTGTGGTCCCTGAACATAAAAATCAGAGCTGCTAGAAATAAAAATCTTAAGAGGAACTGCAATTTCTGGGAAAGGCATTCCCTCCGGGGGGGGGGGGGAGAAATGATGTCCTCACAAAAATGTTGGCTGGCAAGAATAATAAATTAGATCTAGAAAGCCTGGGTTTGAGTTCGGTCTTACTCAGCATTTCCTGGAATATTTATTGAGCATCTCCTACATGCTAAGTGCTGTGACATATTTAACCAGAGAGGCAGCACACATGTCATTGAAGAGTTGGGACATTTGAGTCATGCACTAGGTCAAGTCGTGATTTTGCCTCTTGCTACTCGAATGACCTTGGGGACGTTTAGTAGCTTTCTAAGCCTCCACTTCCCCATCTGCAAAACGGGAAGGGGCCCAGGGCAGAACCTTGAGCCCACCTTCATTTCCAAAACTGGCAGCCTTATCACAGAAGAGCCAGCAGAGCCTCTGAGAAGCTTGCAGAGATGGATAAGGGAAACCAGGAGACCAGGTGCTGTCATTGAAACAGGAAAGACTGTTTGCATAAAGAAGAAATACTCTATGATGTCGAAGGCTACCGAGAGGTTTTAGAGGTGAGGGTCCAGAAACCAACGCTGGATTTCGGTACAGGAAGGTTCCATCTTGCCAAAAGAGTTCCACGTGCCGTCTCCGCACAAGCAGAGTGGTTTTTAGTTACCTGTTCTTTGTTCCTTCGACTCCCTCCCTACCTGTAGTAGGCTGAATCAGGGCCACCGAAGGAAACCGGTTCTTAATCCCAGAAATCCGGGAAAGTTGCGTTAAACGGGAAGGCAGTCTTTGCAGGTGTGATTAGGTTAAGGATCTTGAGATGGGGGAGATTATCCCAGGTTCCCTGGGTAAGTGATAAATGCTATCACAAGGATCCTCATGAGAGAGAAGCAGAGGGCTTCTTGATGAGGAGGGGGCAATGTGGCCTCAGAGGAAGAGGCTGGTGGGATGCAGCTGGACACAGATGCTCTGGAGACAGATGCAGAGATCATGGGTCTTTTGGGATACTCGTTCAACAACTGCTTTTTAAGAACCTACTACATGCCATTTACAATAGCTGAATTATGGAAGCAGCCCTAGTGTCCACCGAGAGATGAATAAAGAAGATATGGGGTATACAGACAGTGGAATATTAGTCAGACATTTAAAAAGAGTGAAATCTTGGGCTGCCTGGGTGGCTCAGTTGGTTAAGCCACTGCCTTCAGCTCAGGTCATGATCCTGGAGTCCACGGATCGAGTTCCGCATCAGGGTCCCAGCTCCTTGGGGAGTCTGCTTCTCCCTCTGACCTTCTCCCCTCTCATGCTCTCTCCCACTCACTCTCTCTCTCTCTCTCAATAAATAAATAAAATATTTTTAGAAGAGTGAAATCTTGCCATTTGCAATGACATGGATGGAACTAGAGGGTATTGTGCTGAGTGAAATAAGTCAGAGAAAGATACCATACGATTTTACTCATATGTGAAATTTAAGAAACAATTGAGCAAAGGAAAAAAGAGACAAACCAAGAAACTTAGACTCTTAACTACAGAGAACAAAGTGATGGCTACCAGAGGAGACATGGGTGGCCGAATGGGGAAAACAAGGAATGGGGATTAAGGAGGGCACTTATCCTGATGAGCACTGGGTAATGCACAGAAGTGCCGAATCACATTATTATACATCCGAAACTAATATAACATGTACATTAACTATACTGGAAATAAAAATTTTTTAAAGAAAATAAATAAATAAAATAGAACCTACTAGATGCCAAGGTTTATCCTCAGTACTAAAGGGACAGGTAAAACAATTCCAACTTCTACAGTGAGCATCATAATTACTGTTGATCACTATACTGACAGACTTTTGTGTTCATGATCCCTCCTACTCCTCAGAACTCCTAATTTCATCTCTGTTTTATGGATGGGAAAAAAAGAGAAGTGCAAGGTCACACAACTAGGAAGAGGAGAATACTATTTTGGAAACCAGGAGAACTGGCTCCAGAATCTGGATTCTTTGTCACTCCATCATGCATTTTATGATCGAGGAAATTAAACCCTTGTTTTAAGAGTCAGCTATGTAAGGTTTCTCTTATTCTATCAATAAGGCTATGGTAAGCACATTAGAGTGAAGGCATTTAAATCAAGACATGAGGGATTCAGGTTAGCCAAAAGAATGGACTTCTTGATAGAAAAGCACTAGAAATTGCTGACCAGCAAAAGAATACAGAAAGGCTAACTCTGGGCGTATTTGAAAATAGGATAGTTTCTTCTGTCTGAGTGACTCTCCCCAAGGACTTAGGAGCCCAGATTGTCTGGCGGCTGCCATCTGGCCACTCCTGGTGCTGAAGAGATGCCTTCGACAGAACACCTGACACCTATTGCTGTTCTTCCTCGGGAGCTGGTCCCAGGGGCCCCAGCAGAGAGGAGACCAAAGCAAGCACCGGAACGATTACTGGTGTCTACGGGCCGCACTACCGCCTCGCCTCTTCCCCACTCAGGTGGCCCTTGCCAGAACCAGCACTCTCCTTCCCAGTATCCTAGCTCCGTAGACATTTCCTCTCCCTCTCCCCACTCTCCCTTCCACCCACACGCACTCATGGATCATACCACGAAGGGCAAATGTTGTTTTAAAAAATCATCTGGGGAAGCCTGGGTGGCTCAGTTGGTTAAGCAACTGCCTTCGGCTCAGGTCATGATCCCAGAGTCCCAGAATCGAGTCCCACATCGGGCTCCCTGCTCGGCGGGAAGCCCGCTTCTCCCTCTCTCACTCCCCCTGCTTGTGTTCCCTCTCTGGGTGTCTTTAAAAAAAAATCATCTGAAACATAACACAATGAAAATTTAAATAAATAAATAGACAGATAGATAAATCAAATCATCCTGAGGCACAGTTGTGTTAAAAACCCCACTATGATTGTGAATATGCTCTTAGCTTTATCATTCACTGTTATATGTATTGTGAGGCAATGTTAGTAGGTGCATAGGAATTGTTTTATTTATATCTTTCAGATTGTATGCCTTCCTGGTGGATTGAGTCTACCTTTGCTATTTTATGAAACATTTGTCCTTAAATCTAGTAATGGCTTTTGCCTTAAGGTCTACTTTGTCTTATATTAACAAAATGACAGTAGCTTTATTCCAGTTAGTGTTTGTGTGATATATATCCTTCTCTATCCTTTTACTATAAATATTTCTATATCTTATATTTAAGGCTTATCGCTTATAAGAGCACAGCATTGGCTACCTATTTTGTTTTAATAAATTTAATGTTACTGTTAAACATGTAATTAATTAAAATTAATTAAAAACAAATATGTTCACAAAATTTAATATCTAACTTATTTACATATACAATTATTGACATATCTGAGTTTAAATCCACTTTTGTTCTCTTTGTCAAACTGTTTTATGTTGTTTGTTCTATTTTTTCTTGCCTTCTTTTTGATTAATCAAGTATTTTTTATTACACTTATCCCCTTATTATCTTTACAGTTACATATTTCTACTCTTCTATTAATGATTACCATGGAGGTCATGACACATCTCTGACTTATTAGATGTCGCAGATAACTCGACATTAGATGTCATAGACAATTCACATTAGAATTATTTTTACCACTTTGTGATGAATTTAAGATGTTGATAATGTTAATTCCCTTTGTCTTCACTTGCTTTTATGTCATTGTGCTTATATTCTTTTTTTTTAAAGATTTTATTTATTTATTTGACAGAGAGAAACACAGCGAGAGACCATTGTAATAGAACATTATTTTCTCTAGCTATGGAACTCTTATATAGCTGTTTTCTTTTTTTTAATTTTTTTTATTTTTTCAATGTTCCAAGATTCATTGTTTATGCCCCACACCCAGTGCTCCATGCAAAACATGCCCTCATTACCCACCACCAGGCTCTCCCATCCCCTCACCCCCTCCTCTCCAAGACCCTCACTTTGTTTCTGAGTCCAAAGTCTCTCATGTTTCATCTCCTTCCCTGATTTACCCCACTTCCAATTTCCTTTTTTTCTCCTACTGTCCTCTAGATTACTTCTTATGCTCTACAAGTAAGTGAAACCATATGATACTTGACTTTCTCTACTTGGCTCATTTCACTTAGCATAATCTCCCCCAATCCAGTCCCTGTAGCTACGAAAGTTGAGTATTCATCCTTTTTGATGGAGGCATAATATTCCATTATATATATGGACCACATCTTCTTTATCCATTCATCTGTTGAAGGGCACCTTGGCTCTTTCCACAGTTTGGCGATTGTGGCCATTGCTGCAATGAACATTGGGGTACAAATGGCCCTTCTTTTCACTACATCTGTATCTTTGGGGTAAATACCCAGTAGTGCAAACTTGAAATGGATGAAAGACCTCATCGTGAGACAGGAATCTACCAAAATCCTAGAGGAGAACATAGGCAGTAACCTCTGTGACATCGGCCACAGCAACTTCTTTCAAGACACGTCTCCAAAGGCAAAGGAGACAAAAGTGAAAATGAACTTTCAGGACTCCGTCAAAATAAAAAGCTTCTGCACAGCAAAGTAAACAGTCAACAAAACAGAGGCAACCCACAAAATGGGAGAGGATATTTGCTGTTTTCTTTTTTTAAGTAGGCTCCACACCCAGTGTGGAGCAAAACGCTGGGCTTGAACTCACCATCCCGAGATCAAGACCTGAGCTGAGATCAAGAGTCAGATGCTTAACTGACTGAGCCAGCCAGACACCCGCTATTATTTTCTTTCTGTGCTTTGAAGATGGTGTTTCCACTGTCTTTGATAATAGGGCTTTCACCAAGTCTTTAGAAAATTCAGCTGTATGGGGAGACCTGGCTGGCTCATTTGGTACAGCATGTGACTCTTCACATTGGGGTCACAAGTTCAAGCCCCATATTGAGTCTAGAGTTTACTTTTTTAAAAAAAATTCAGCTTTTTCTTATTACCTGTTTGAAGACAATGTCTTTTTCTCCTCTGACTTCTTCTTTGTCTTTGGTTTACATAAGTTTTATGATGATGCACCTAGGGTACTCTTTGTACTTACTCTGATTCGGATTTATAGAACTTCTTAGGTCTATGGCTTGATGTTGTTTATCAGTTTCAGAAAATTCGTAGCCACTATCTCTTCAAATATTGCTTCTGCTCCATTGTCTTGCTCAAGACTTCAATTATACATATTAAATCTTTTCAACATGTCTCCCGTGCCTCACACTATTTTCTGTACTTCCCATCAGTTTTTCTCTTTATGCTTCAGTGTGTATTTTATATACTGATTTTCCAGGTCACTAATCCTTTTTTTCTGCTACGACTGATCTGTTGTCAAACCCATATATTGAGTTAATTTCCGCTAGAGAATGTTTCACTTCTAGAGTTGTCATATGACTTTTTAAAATTCTATTTTATTTAAATTCAATTTATTAACATTATTAGTCTCAGAGGTAGAGTTCAGTGATTCATCTGTTGTATATAACACCCAGTGCTCACTCCATCATGTGCCCTCCTTCATGCCCATCTCCCAGTTACCACATCCCCCACCCCTCCAGCAACCCTCAGTTTGTTTCCTATAGTTAAGGGTCTCTTATGCTTTTTGTCTCCCTCCCCAATTTCATCTTTTTATTTTTCCCTCCCTTCCCCTATGATCCTGTTTTGCTTCTTAAATTCCACATAAGTGAAATATAATTGTCTTTCTCTCACTGACTTATTTCGCTTAGCATAATACCCTCTAGTTCCAGCCATGTCATTGCAAATGGCAAGATTTCATTTTTTGATGGGTAATAGTCCAGTGTCTGTGTGTGTGTGTGTGTGTGTGTGTGTGTGTGTATACATACAACATCTTCTTTATCCATTCATCTATTGATAGACATCTAGGTCTTTCCTCCCCCAGTTTGGCCCTTGTGGACATTGTTGCTATAAACATTGGGGTGCAGGTGCCCCTTCAAATCACTGTATCCTTTGGGTAAATGCCTAGTAGTGCAACTACTGGGTCATAGGGTATCTCTATTTTTAACTTTTTGGGGAATCTCCATACTGTCTCCCAGAGTGGTTGTACCAGAGTTGCCATATGATTTTTTTAAAATAGATTCTAGTTCTCTGATAAAATTCATCTTTTCTTTTTTTTTAGTTTAAATTTATTTTATTTTTTCAGTGTTCTAAGATTCATTGCCCATGCCCCACACCCAGTGCTCCATGCAATAGGTGCCCTCAATACCCACCACCAGGCTCTCCCATCCCCCCACCCCCTCCTTCCAAGTCCCTCAGTTTGTTTCTGTGTCCAAAGTCTCTCATGTTTCATTTCTCTCCCTGAATTACCCTACTTCCCATTTACTTTCCTTCTCCTACTGTCCTCTATATTACCCCTTATGCACCACAAGTAAGTGAAACCATGTGATACTTGACTTTCCCTACTTGACTTATTTCACTCAGCATAATCTCTTCCAATCCAATCAATGATAATACAAAAGTTGTATATTCATCCTTTCTGATGGAGGCATAGTATTCCATTGTATATATGTACCACATCTTCTTTATCCATTCATCTGTTGAAGGGCACCTTGACTCTTTGCACAGTTTGGCGATTGTGGCCACTGCTGCGATGAACATTGGGGTGCATATGGCCCTTCTTTTCACTACATCTGTATCTTTGTGGTAAATGCCCACTAGTGCAATTGCACGGTCATAGGGTAGCACTATTTTTAATTTTTTAAGGAATCTCCACACTATTTTCCAAAGTGGCTGCACCAACTTGCATTCCCACCAACAGTGTAGGAGGGTTCTCCTTTCTCTGCAGCCTCTCCAACACTTGTTGTTTCCTGACTTGTTAATTTTGGCCATTCTGACTGGTGTAAGCTAGTATCTCAGTGTGGTTTTGATTTGAATTTCCCTGATAGCTAGTGACGCTGAACATTTTTTCATGTGTCTGTTAGCCATTTGTATATCTTCTATGGAGAAGTGCCTCTTCATATCTCTTGCCCATTTTTTGATGTGTTCATCTTCTTTTTGGATGTTGAGTTTGAGTAGTTCTTTATAGATCTTGGACATCAGCCCTTTGTCTGTAGTGTCATTTGCAAATATCCTCTCCCATTCTATGGGTTGCCTCATTGTTTTGTTGACTATTTCCTTTGCTGTACAGAAACTTTTTATTTTGATGAAGTCCCAGAAGTTCATTTTTGCTTTTGTCTCCTTTGCCTTTGGAGACGTGTCTTAAAAGAAGTTGCTATAGCTGATGTCAAAGAGGTTACTGCCTATGTTCTCTTCCAGGATTTTGATGGATTCCTGCCTTACGTTGAGGTCTTTCATCCATTTCGAGTTTGCCTTTGTGTGTGGTGTAAGAGAATGGTCTAGTTTCATTCTTCTATACGTAGCTGTCTGATTTTCCCAGCACCATTTATTGAAGAGACTGTCTTTTTTCCACTGGATATTTTCTCCTGCTTTGTCAAAGGTGATTTGCCCATAGATTTGTGGGTCCATATCTGGACTCTCTACTCTGTTCCATTGGTCCATTTCTCTGTTTTTGTGCCAGGACCATGCTGTCTTGGTGATCACAGCTTTGTGATAAAGCCTGAAGTCAGGTAACAAGATGCCCCCAGCTTTGTTTTTCTTCTTCAGCAACTCCTTAGTGATTCGGGGTCTTTTTTGGTTCCATATAAATTTTAGGATTGTTTGTTCCAATGCTTCCAACATCGGGGAGAAAGGCAATATATTAAGCTCCTGGTACTAACCCAAAAGCTGTATGCTTTATAGATACAGTTTTTCACCTTATTTTCTTTTTTAACTTTTTTCTATTTTTACTTTTAAAGTTTCCACTTTAAACTTAAAAATTCATTCTCATGGTTTTTGTTCTTTTAATTTTTAACCCACTTATTATCACAATGTGATACTTAATACAAAACTCCATAATAATTTTTTGCCTTGAAATTTTTTCAAGCACATACCTGTGTTTTCTGTTGTTGTTGCTTCTCATTTGTTTGTTTTTTCTGTTTTTTCCCCCTTTCTTCTCTCTTCTTTCCTTTATTCTTTTTTCTTTTATATATACATACAGTCATAAGCTTCAAGGTAATCCTGCATCCCTGTTCAATACTACCCCTATATACAAACTAGTTCTAATCTCCTTATATCTTTAGAAAGTGGACTCCTCGGGGCACCTGGGTGGCTCAGTTGGTTAAGCGACTGTCTTCGGCTCAGGTCATGATCCCAGAGACCCGGGATCGAGCCCCACATCAGGCTCCCTGCTGGGCAGGGGGCTTTCTTCTCCCTCTCTCACTCCCCCTGCTTGTGTTCCCTCTCTGGCTGTGTTTCTCTCTGTCAAATAAATAAAATCTTAAAAAAAAAAAAGTGGGCTCCTCTAACAATAATAACAAGACAAACCCAGGAGGATCTGAAATACATTCCTTGCCCACAAGGAGTGTCTGCCCTCACCTTCCCACCCTAGTCTGTGTTTCTGTGTAATTGTTTTTGCCTTTGTATCATATAAATACTGGTCATGGGGGTCATTCGGGTTGGGCTTAGCTTTTTGATCTCTTCATTTACTCCTGATGGTCTTTTTCTTTACCCTGTAGTAGTTTTGTACCATATAAATCCTACCACTGGGCCCCACTCTGGCCGGGTTTTTTTTTTTTTTTTTCTTGCTTCCTTTCTCCCCCTCTCTTTTTTCTTTCTTCTTCCTTTTCGGTGGTGAATTCTGATTGCTCCAAAACCTTCCAGCGACCAATTCACCTGGATAGTGGCTGATATATTTAGCTATACACCCCCTCAACCACTCCTCGCCACAATGACTCGGAGGAGGAACAAGAGAAGAAGAACCCTGAGACTGCAAGCCCGGTCACAGAATTACTGGAAATGAACATAAACAGTATGACAGAAATGGAATTCAGGGCAGCAACTGTCCAAGGAATGGCTAATTTGGAAAAGAATATTAGTCTCAAAATGGAAGCCCTAATAACAGAAGTGAAAGCCGAGGTTAGGAAGGCTATTAATGAGATGCAATCTAATTTAAATATGCTAACAGCTAGAGTAAGTGAAGCTGAAAATCGTATTAGTGATTTAGAAGACAGATGGATTAAGAAGGAGGAGCAAGAGAAGTCTTGGAGCAAATAGCTAAAATCCCATGAAAACAGGATAAGGGAAATAAATGATGCCACGAAACACTCCAATATCAGAATTATTGGAATCCCCGAAGGAGTTGAGAGAGAGAGAAGCCTAGAAGATATAGTTGAACAAATCATGGATGAAAATTTCCCTAATCTGGGGAATGAAACTAATATTCATGTCCTAGAGGCATATAGGACACCCCCCCCAAGATCAATGAGGCCAGAAAAACCTCCAGGCACATAATTATGAAATTCATGAATCATAAAATCAAAGAATATGTCTTAAGGGCAGCTAGGGGGAAGCGATCCCTTACCTATAGAGGGAGGACCATCAGAATAATGTCAGACCTATCCACAGAAACCTGGCAAGCCAGAAAGGGCTGGCAAGACAGATTCAGGAAATTACATGACAAAAATATGCAACCAAGGATAATGTACCCAGCAAGGTTAACTTTCAGATTGGAAGGAGAAATAAAGAGCTTCCAGACCATCAAGGTCTAAAAGATTATGCAACCACCAAGCCAGCACTACAAGAAATACTAAGAGAAGTTCTATAAAAGAGAAATAAACCCAAGAGTGACAGAGAACCGAAACTTACAGAGGTAATCTATAGAAACATGAACTTCACAGGCAACATGATGTCAATAAAAATGTATCTATCGGGGCACCTGGGTGGCTCAGTTGGTTAAACAACTGCTTTCAGCTCAGGTCATGATCCTGGAGACCCAGGATCGAGCCCCACATTGGGCTTCCTCCTCAGCAGGAGGCCTGCTTCTCCGTCTCTCGGTCCCTCTGCTTGTGTTCCCGCTCTAGCAGTGTTTCTCTCTGTCAAATAAATAAATAAAATCTTAAAAAAAAACATATCTATCAATAATCACTCTCAGCGTAAATGGCCTAAATGCTCCAATAAAAAGGCACAGGGTTGCAGACTGGATAAAACGACAGGACCTGTCTATATGCTGTTTACATCTTTTCTTTTAAAAAGCATTTTAATCACAGTTATTTTAAAGTCCACATGCCCAACTCCAAGTCTTTGTCCTGGATTTTGGTGATTTGCTCCTGTTCTCTAGCATGTCTGGAACTTACTGAATGCAAACTACTGTGTATTTTTTTTTAAGTCTAAAGATAATTTGAGGCTCTGGCAAATTGTATCTTCCTCCAGAAAGGATCCGTTTTGTTCTGGATCAAGTGGAGGTAAATCACCTGAATCCAGCTGAGTGCTGAGAAGTCTGAAGCTAGGCTTCAACCTTTTCTGAGGGCTTCTCTATTTTTAACTTACTGGAATTCCCTAAAATATAGCTCTTCCAGGACTAACTGGAAGGACCCTCTCCCTTGGCAAACCCAAATTTCAGTATCTGTCTCACAAAGCCATGAGACATCCATAATTCTGGGTCTTCCAGGCTTTTGACTCCCCTGCCTTCTACCCGTCTTCCTATCCTCACAGCTCCACACAGTATGCAACTGTCAAATGCCTTAGGGGAAGACACAGCAGAATACTGGACTCAATCCACTGGGCTTCTCTCTCTCTCTGGAACCTGATTCCCTAAGTCCTAGCTGCCTTGTTAGCTCCCTGATGTTCTCAAACCCGTGAGTTTGGTTGTTTACACTGGTGGTGGTGATGGTGGCGATGGGCTTTTGCTTTTATTTGGGGACCATTTTTCTAGTTGTTCTCAGTGGGAAAATTTGTCCACAACGTGTTTCTTTTTCATTGCTGGGAAGAAAATCTGAAACATAGCTGTACTTGTTCTAATTTGCCATTTGCTGCCAAAACGTAAACACAGAGCCTCCAGGAGAGAACCCTTCCTGGGAAAGAATCCATATGTGTAGTGATGACTATCAGTTCCCTGACCTGTGCCCTATTCATCTCCAGCACACAGCAGGTAATAAATGTTTGATGACAGAAGGGCTGGGGGTGAGGAATATCTGAAAGAGTACAAGCAAGTGTGAAAGGGTCCACAAGAGTCCAATCTTCTATAGTAGTTGTTGAACATGAATATTTTTCCCACTTAATATTATGGATGTATTTCAAATGTTTGGGGTATAAATAAAATTCGTATTGATCAGTTATTTCAGAAGAAGTCCATTCAAGAGTTTTTGTAACAGGGCACCTGGATGGCTCAGTCATTAAGCATCTCCCTTATCCCAGGATCCTGGGATAGATCCCTGAATCAGGCTCCCTGTTCAGTGGGAGGCTTGCTTCTCCCTCTACCACTCCCCCTGTTTGTGTTTACTCTCTTGCTGTGTCTTTCTCCGTTCAAATAAATAAAATCTTTTAAAAAAAAGATTCTTTGTAACAACTCACTTCCAAATTTAAAAACACTTGAACCAAAAAAAAATCCATTAAGAAGAGCAGCTAAAATTTTTTCTACTCTAGTCACAAGGCACTACATTTATTTTTTTCTATTGATCTTTCAGGTCATTAATCCTCTCTTCTGTAGTGTCTAACCCACATAATGAGTTATTTTTATTTACAGTATTTTTTAACTGTGGAGTTGTCGTTGATTCCTTTTTATAGATTTTGATTCTCTGATAAATTATCTGATATGCATTATAAAAGTAAAATGAATTATATATACATATATACACACACACATATATATATTCCTAACAATTTTGTGAAGGATGTATATATATTTATCCCCTCTCAACAGATGGAGGAATGGGCCCACAAAGCTTCAGTCTGCAGCTTCCCCAAAGCTGCAGTCAGTATTGTCATGGTCATCTGCTTAGCTATTAAATTCAGTTCTGCCAACTCTGAAATTCATATTCTATCTACTATTCCATGACATAAACTCTGATATGTATATCTTAGGGGTTTTTTTAAGTAGGTTTTTAATGTCCAGCATGGAGCCCAGTATGGGGCCTGAACTCATGACCTGGAGATCAAGACCCGAACTGAGATCAAGAGTCAGATATTTAATCCACTGGGCCACCCAGATTCCCCTATATCTTGGGTTTCCTTAATCCAAGGTGCAACTACACATTTGTTTGGGGTTTATAAATCAGCTGGTACTCTGCTAGAAATGGAACTTCCCAATAATAAGCTGGAAATATCAATGCACCCACTCCCCATCCTGTTCACACCTCCCTTCCACAGATCTGAGCCACAGAATGACATCCCTCAAGTCAAGGTTCCTGGACAAAGTCCAATAAGTTCTCTTGAGTAGACTGGTGGCAGCACAGAACAGCAGTGAAGAGTACAGACACTGCTGCCAGACTTCCTGGGTTTGAATCCCACCTCCTATCCTCCCAGCTCCGGCACCTTGCACAAGACTCTTGCCACCTCTAAGTCCTACTTTCTGTATCGGAAGATGAAAATTAAAATGGTTCAGCTTGTTGGTAGGATTAAATAACAGGATATCTAAGATGTGTATCATATATAAGAACTGAAGGACCATTATCCTAGTTTTATCCTACTTCATCTCAAAGCAAAAACATTGAATATTTGCTAAGGGCAGCTAGGTTGTGGGGCAAGACTGATGACCTCTGAGGAGCTCTAGGAGAGTAAACACAACCCCAGGAGACGATGTAAGTCTTGCTCAAGGACTGCATACAATGTCTGGGAGCCTGGTGATGAGGGCAGCTCCTTCTCACATCAGGTCTTAGAGGAAGAAAGGAATTCAAGGGTGGGGAAGGGGGAGGAAGGAAGGGAAAAGTAAAAAAGGCACAGTCACATAAAACAGCATATCTGGGCAGGCCACTGAGAGTCTGGCCTGACTGGAAGGTAGGATTTATGATGAGAAAAACGTCTTCTCCTCCTGGTATAAACACAGGGAGGCTTTCCCAGCACCACCTTGTCCACCTACCCTGCACATAGGAATTTCACAGATTTTGGCAGAACCACAGCTGACTTTAAATTCATAAGTAATGATTTGCCACCAGCTGAGCTGTAGGCCTACCCTTCTCACCACCTTTCCTAGGAAGCCCTTTCCAGAAGCTTCCTTTGGGAATGAAGCCTCGAGGTGGTGGTTCTCCCCATCCTGAATATGCACAACCACTGAGTACAGTGACAATTCATTGCTGTTTCTATCTTCCATGCCTCCATTCTGTTTTAGTTACCAGGGAGAAATGCCTGTATTATTAAAAAGGGTTAGTACTGGTTATTTCTATTTATCCAGAGATGAGGGGGTAGATATTCTTGGCAATTTAATTTTCCTTCTTTTAGCTACAGACTAGCTCCCTGTTTGCATCCAACACTTCTCTGGTGTCCGACTGTATTCTATAAGGATTCATTCATTCATCCATCCATCCATCCATCCATCCATCACCAAACAGTGGTTCAAGGCATCAGCCTTAAGGCAGACGAACCTGGGGGAGAAGATCTGATCTGCCCCTAACCAGGGATGTGACTTTAGGAAAGTTACTCAACCTTTCCGGGTATCAGTCACTTCCCCGAATCACAGCATCAATCAAATGAGCCTGCCACAGAACAAGCACTCAGTGAATAATTAGCCTTTATTCTCATCATCCAAAGGGTCATTCAACAAACTGGCAGCATGTCAGCTCCAGAAGGGCAGGATTTGGGTTTGTTCAGCTGTCCCTCCAGAGCCTGGAATGGAGTCAAATATAAAGCAAGGGTTCAGCAAACATTTCTCAAGTGAATGAATGAGGGAATGAGCACTTACTAAAGGCCAGAATCAATGGGTACTTTTTTTAATTGGAAAAAAATGTTATGGGGAGGAGGTGTCAGGATGAGACCCCAGCACACAGATGGATGCAAAAACTGGTGAAATCCAAACAAAGCCTCAAGGTTACTTAATAGTACTGTACCAGTGCTGGTTTCTTAGTTGTTTTAATTTTTTTGAGAGAGACAGAGACAGAGAGTCCTAGCAGAGGGAGGGTCAGACTGAAGAGGAGAGAGAGAATCACAAACAGACTCCATGCCCAGCATGGACCCTGAGATCATGACCTGAGCCAAAATCAAGAGCCAGACACTTACTCAACTGAGCCACCCAAGTGCCCCTGGTTTCTTAGTTTTGACAAAGTCCCATGGTCATTTAAGATGGCATCAGGAGAAACAGGGTGGGGACTACATGGGAACTTACACTATATCTTTGCAACTTTTCTATAAATCTAAAATTTTTCAAAAATCGTTTATTTGTTAAAAAAAATTCTTTGCCCAGTACCTTTTTAAAAATCAACTTATTTTGGAATAATTTTATAAAAGGGCAAAGTGAAGCTCTAGTGCAATGATCATGGCAAGACTGTCAGAATCAATGGGTTCAAGGAGGTTCAGAAAGTGTACGTGTGGCATCATCCTTCCAGATACTGCAACAGTCCTGATGTCAAAAGTTTATCAACAAGCACGTATAGCTAGTGACCGCAAGCTCAGGCCCTGGAGCCAGACCACCCACATTCGAATCCTGCCTCTCCCACTCGTGAGCTATGTTACTACAGCCAAGTAGCTGGTCCTCCCTGGGCCTCCCCTTCCTCTTCTATCAAATGGGGATTAAAATAGTGCCCCTTGTGGCGATAACACAAGATTCAGTTAATGGGGTTAAAGATCTGAGGATTGTGTCTGGTACATGGAAGCGAAGGTGAGCTAGCTAATAATTTTACTGCTTTGAAGTATGGGTTGTTAAATGTAATATTAGGCTGTGTGTCTCTGTAAGATGTCTCATATAAACACATGTATCAATCAGAAAGGTTAACCAGGAGACATCTGCATCCTGATTTTGGGTTCTGAAACAGCTCAGTCTGAGCCATACTTAATAATTAACATTAACATGCCTGGGGCCAAATACACACATGACTGCTTCCTGTCTAAGCTTCTCTGAGACTGCGTGCTAAGTCTCACTCACCCCAGCACCTTTCGAGAAAGAGACAAGTGTCCACGTGTGCCCACACAGACACGTGCACGTCCCTCTGGCTGAAAAACATTGGCGGTTCCCAAAGAAGCAATTTGCTCTAGTCACACCCCGCCAGGTTTTCCTGCACCACAAAGCACAGCAATTAAAATGTGTCAGGGAAGCCACACTGGTATTTGGAGGGAGAATTACTAATTTATGTTTACAGTTTACAAATCCAATCATAGCCATGTACTTGGGCCATTACCGCCGTGTAAGAAAAATATGGCAACTGCTTGTATTTGGTGGAAACTATAATTTCCTTAGATTTTGCAATTTACTCACATTAATCAGCAAAATTGAATTCTTCCAGCAGGACTAGAGATGAATAGCCCTTCATTATTTAATCAGGAGAAGAGTAAGGGCCCTGTACACAGATATTCTGACCAAAGGATTTTACCAGGAACCTGCAGGAGCTGTTTATTGCTTCATTCAGGTCCAGACAAATAAAAGAGCATTTGCAGGGGGGAAAAGGCACTAAAAGGATAGAGCATGAGACCAGAATGCTTTGGAGGAGATCTGCGGGGGAGCTGATCTTGGCTGGTTCAGGATTCTCTTAGAACCATCAAAGTTTTCTTGTCCAACCCACTACTGGGTGGCTGTCATGTGCCAGACCCTAGGGACATAGAAACTATTAAATAAAGCCTTTCCTTTCCCCTAGAATAGCAGTTCTGGGAAACTCCTATGAATCCTGCAAAGCTCAGGCCAAATGTTAACAACTTGGGTAAAATCTTCTCCAAACTCCCAGGCTGGGTCAATGACTCCTATCCCTTCTTGTGTCTCAAGTGTAGTGCTTGGGTTCATCTGGCTTTCAACGAACTCCCCCATAAGATTGGGATCTGAAGGGAAAGGGACTGTGGCTATGTTTTCCCAAACCCTACGGCAGCCCCCATCATACAGTAGGCGTTTAACGGAAGGGAGAGAAGGAAATGGTTTAGCAGACCTCCCTGCCTCCGTCAACACCTGCAATGATCACGCTAAACCTTCTGGCTCACCAAAAACATTTGTTTCTCACTCTGTGGATCCCTGGGTACACTGTGTTCTGCTGCTATTGCTTGGTCTGGCTTCCTTCAGGGGGCAGCTTGAGTTCAGGTCTCCCACTTCTCCAAGTTCAGGTCTTGTCATGGCTGGGAGCAGAGCGGTCATGGCTGGGAGCAGAGCGGTGAGCATCCACCATAAAGTCTCGGCTTGCGTCACATCCGCTAATACTTCCCACGCCCAATCAAGTCTCATGACCAAGTCCAACATCAAATAACAGGGGATGAAGGGAAGATACTCCCTCTACTCTACTGGGATGCGTAGCAAGGTTACGTGGCAAAGAGTGTGGATACCTAATGCATAGGGAGGGAGTAAAGAAGCAGGGGCAGTGGAGGGTAATGGTCAGGACTGAAGAGTCTGATATCAGATTGCCTGAGTGCAAATCTCGGCTCCCCTTGCGCCCAAGTTAATCTGTGACCTTGGAGAAGTGACTCAAACGCTCAGCACCTCAGCTTTCCCACCTGTCAAACTGACACAACGATAATACCTAATTCCTAGGGCTGCCATGCGGGTTTAATGAAAATAGTCCACACGAAGCATTTAGCATAGGGTCTAGTCATGGCGAGTGCTCGCTAAATGTTACCCATCAGTTTAATCTTCCCTTCTCTATACTGGATCTTCTCTCAGAGAACACCAAGCACCCCCAGATCCCATCCCTTCCCTATGCTTACCCTCCCATGGCCAGACTCTCTAGTTCCTCCCAATTGGCCCACATACCTTATGTCATTAATAAGATTGCTTTATTAACCATGAGTAGGTCTTTAGCAGCTGCTCAAAGTACCCCCAGACATCAGGCTTACATCAGGCACAAAGGCCTGGGGCTGACATTGGTACGAGTCACCAAAGTCATCCTGCCCATAAAGAAGGTGTCTGGATGATGGATCGCTGCAGGCCGCTGAGCAGCGGTATGCCTCCAGAACAATCCATCTCTTCCCTGGAAGCCAGAGTGCAGCCGTGAAGATGAAGGGCACATGGCGGGAGTCGACCTCGCTCCTGAATGAATGCACAGGGTAGGTCCGCAGCCTGTTTTCAACCGGCCTGAATCAAAACAAAGGTATTCAAGATAAAATGCAGGCAGGTGCCTATCGGGTGCCTCCCCTGGGTCCCCTCAGCCAGAATTAAAGAGCGAAGCTGCCCGACCTCGGTCTTCAGCTGCCCCAGATCTAGTTTACGACCTGGAAAGTGGATTCCCAGGAGGAAGGCCGACAATCACATGAGTTGTTTGGGGAGCAGGAAAGGTTAAGAATCTATCCCATTAGGGCTCTTTCCCCAAAGTTAGATATCGGGGGGAAAAAAGGAAAACAAAGATTTCCTCCAAAAATGGGGATCCTTTTTCCCCAAAGTATCTTTTCCTTCAAAATTGAAGATCATGATTTTTTTTTTTTTAAGATTTTATTTATTTGACAGAGAGAAACACAGCCAGAGAGGGAGCACAAGCAGGGGGAGTGAGAGAGGGAGAAGCGGGCTTCCCGCCGAGCAGGGAGCCCGATGTGGGACCTGATCCTGGGTCTCCAGGATCATGACCTGAGCCAAAGGCAGTCGCTTAACCAACTGAGTCACCCAGGCACCCCAAAGATCATGATTTTTCAACCGAGAGTGATGCTCCCCTACCTGGAAGGTCACTCCCCAGAAACCACGCCCACATATGCCCCCCC